>PVJH01025405.1:0-31574 GCA_004026705.1 Nesogale talazaci
CCCCAAAACAAAACAAAACAAAAAACCATATAGATGCATCTGGAGAATATCATGCTGAGTGAAATTAACCAATCACAGATATTGCATAAGACTGATACTTTAGAGTCAAGAAAAGATTTACACACAAAAAGAAACATTCTTTGAAGGCTTTCAGGAATAGGAGAAGGAGCGAGGGCAAATCACTAATGAAAGGTAGATATAGAACAACTGGGGAAAGGGAAAGGCAATGTATAAAGAGTTTTGCTGAGCAGAACGTGGCTGAGGCAAAGAAATATCCTGAAGCATAAGAACTGAAGGCAGCAAAGGTAAATACTCTACACACACAATTTTTCAGTAACTGACATACGACTTGATTGCAGCCTCCTGAGTACCTCTAAGCCAGAACCATTCATAAAAGCTTGTCTTAATTCTGATTCATAGAAACTATGTGATAACATAAATGTTTATTGCTTTAGGCTGAAAAGTTTGGGGATAATTTGTTACGTTGCAATGAGACATTATCTAGAATTGTAAGGTGAGAATAAGAGCAAGTCTCCTTTTCTCTTACTCCAAAATCCTGCTGAGTTTCTCCCTTTTTCAATTTACAGAATAAGAAAGAAGAAAATAGACATCGAAGACCCTGGCTCTAGCAAAAGTCTAATGTACTTCAAATAAACATCTATCACCAACTGGTCTCATTTAATCTTATATGCCTAATGTGTGGGATTGGTAAATGTGGTAAATCTGTTCATTAGCAAACTAAAATGAATAAAAATTATGAAATCCATAATCAGTCTATTCATTCATGTATCTCTTCCTTTATTCAACTACTACTTATTGAGCATGCTAAATCTCAGACACTATGCTAAGTTTAGGGAAGCACAGCAGTAGTCAAGGTAGCCTGGAACCCTGCCTCATGAAACTTTCATCATCATCAATGTGATGGTCCATAAGCAATTCAACAAATAACTCAAATTCCTAGACGGGCTATGAATGCATCAAAGAGCTGTGAGAATGAATATGTGGTGTACAAAGTCCTCGGAGTTGTGTCGTAGGTAAAGAGATGACAACTAAGCTAAGAATTACAGATGGGAAGAACCACTTTGTTGAGAAAAATGGAGTCAGGACCACCTAGGATGAAAGAATAGCACATCCAAAGGCCCTGGGGTACAAAGGCACAATGAAGGAACTGAAGAAGCCCAGGATGATGAGAGGCCACTGTGCGGTAGGGAAGAGAAGTATGAGAATCAGTGGGAGTGCACCCATTTCTATCAGCTTCTCTGGCATAAAAAGATCATTGTGAATAGGTATACTATAAAAATAATCCCGTTCACCTTCTACCCCACGCATTCACAAGGCCTGCTTTAGCCACTCTCTCTCCTCCACATCTAATCTAAATAAAGAAATAAATTGCAACTTGAACAAACTGAGCGTCCAGCTTGAGAACTCAAAATCTGCTGGTCCTCTCATGCCCCTAGCTACCAAACCACAGCACGGTCTTCCTTTTCCAGGTCACTGAGGGTGTCCAGACTTACAATATCAACCCACCTCCCTACAGATGATTCTCCAGGTGCCTGTGGGGGGACGGTTCAGACTGGAAGCTAGATAAATACAAACCCATCTCAAAAGATGAAATTTGAAGGTAAAACAGAAAGGAGGTTGGGTTTAACAGGGATTGGGAACCCAGAAAAGCTAAGTTGGAAAGTATGGGGTCCTTCCCAAGGCATTAGAGTCTGAAGAACAAGTTCCTTGAGTACTCAGGCTTAACATTCTGACTCTGTGTGTGACCTTTCAGACTGTTTGCTGAAGAAACTGCAAAGGAAAGCCGAGAAGTCACACTGTAGCCGCGCAGGCTGGCCAGGTGCTAAGGGACCCCGTGCTATTTATTTAGCCATGTGGTAATGTCCTTCCCAATCCCGAATTCCCCCTTATTTCCAGAAAGTTATTGAAATGGGACTTGTGAGATAGCCCATTTCAAAAAACAGTAATCTAATTCTTTCTTTCCACATTCCAGGGAAGAAAAGTAAGACGAGGGGGTGGGGAGGAAGGCGAGGCAACTTTGCAGCTACTGTGCAGTCTGGGGTGGACTAAAACTGCAAAACCCCTACGGGCCCAAAAGGAATCTGGGGATGGGGACAGTGAGCAAGCTTCAGGTGTCTCCCATGACTGGGAAGTTTCATGAATAAAATGATGAAACATTTTGTAAGCTCAAATGACAAGAGAGGCAGCAGATAGACCATTCGTTTATATGGGAATTTTTTGAGGATTGCCAAACCCCTCAAAATAACCTACTAAACCATGCCTAACAACACAGAAAACCTAAGACAAGCGACGTACTCGCGTATTTACACACACAGTGCAAAGCTACATATTTTTGGTGAGGGATGTCAAGGGTAGGTCCCTGAAAAGGCGCTTCCTGAAGTTTCTCTGGTCTCTCAGGGCATGCTGCCTACATGACAGCTCCCCACTGCAAATGAATGCTGACTGTGAGCTGCTTGTGTTGGGTGGTGGTAGTGTTACACATGGTGGTGGTGCTGCTGTTTTCTTTAATTTATTTTGTAACAGCAAATCCTCCAGATTTCTTTCCATTAGTGAAACCAGGCACTAATGTAGGTAGGTTTTTTGTAAAATTCCGGGGGCCTATGGCACAGTGTTGACGCGTGAGGCTGCCAACTGTAAGGTCAGTGGTTTGAAACCACCGCGTGCTCTGTGGGAGAAAAGGGACGCTTCCTGCTGCCATGAAGAGTTACAGCCTGGGAAACCCACAGGGGAAGTTCTACTCTGCCCCGCGGGGTCGCCATGCATCAGAATTGGCTCAAAGGCAGGGAACTTGTTATTTTGTATTCTTATTGAGGCTTTTCTGCAAAAATTAAGTGATGTACAGTGAATTTTATAAAAACAAGTACAGAGGGGCTGAGCCCCGGTGGCGTAAGTGGTTGAGTGCGGGACTGCGGCCCGCAGGCTTGGCGGTTCAAATCCAGCGGCCGGCTCTCAGGAGCAGTGCTGGATAGCTCCCACAACCACCAGAAGGCAGTGATCCCCCCCCCCCCAAAAAAAAAAAAAAAAAGAAAAAACATGTACAGAGGTGTGCATGAAGTGTTTCCTCTGCGTGTCATAAAGAGTGTGGCTTTAAAGACTCCATCGGGTTACCCTACGGGGCCGCCCACATTCCCACTGCATGGAATTCCATTGGATGAGAACGCTTACATGTGCTTGGTCTTGACTACAGAGAATCCTTAGCACACACGCCATGCAGCCTTCTCCTTGGCTTTTATGGGCCCAATGGACTTGTGTTGGAGAAGTTAGTGGTTCTTTGATTTGACGTCAAAGAATGTACCGGGCAAGTTCAAAGGCTGGAGACTGCAAATTGAAATGAGTAACTGCAGGAGAACAGATGTCTCCCATGTCAGAGGGTTGAGAATGTCCCTTTGGCTGTCTTCTTCCTAGTCGAACTCCAAAGACTGGGGCTGAGGCTGCCTGTCCCCAGAGAATTCCTATCATGCCACAGAGTGGCCTCCTGGAGAGATGGATACACTCCTGGGCCCAAATTAGAAAACCTTGACCAGGACAAGAAGAAGCAAGTGCACTGTCAGCCACAGGCTATTCTTGTCCCTGCAGTTGCTGCCCATCCTCAAAATGAAGACAGCAACCCACATGCCATCTAAAGCCCCTAAAGAGACAGAGAAAGGGCTATCTCTTCCTTTGACTCCATCCAATGACATTCATTTTATTGAAGTGCATTGAAGTTTAACATGCATTCAGAAAGATGCAGAGGCCCTGACTCCAAGGAATAAAGAGGTTGAGACACAAAGACAGTCTGCCACGGCGCTGCACGCCCAGCATGTGCAACAGGACCTGGCTTATAGCAGACATTCAATATAACACCACGGATAGGGAATGGCAAGAGAGAGAGAAAAGCTTGTCGATCTTAAATGTAAATCTTCATGAATCATCACAACCACCACTCTTTTCTGCCCTCTATCCTTTCCAGTGGTGCCTCCATCCTACTTTCTAAAGCCATCAGTTCGTTTAGCTCGATTTTGAATATTGTTTCAACAGAATCCCAAAATTCATGAGGGTGACCATCCAAAAAAGCAGAATTGGGCTGGGTGGCGCAGAACTTTTGTACTATGCATATTTTCCAATAGGCGAGCATTAAATAACTTACTCTGGGTTAGTAGTGCACCTAGAGGCGTTGCCTGGGAAGGTTCTCCCTGGTCAGAGTGAATTTTTTCATAAAAGCAATGAGTTAGTCTGGGTAGACAAGAGAATAGACAAGAGAAACAAAATTCATAAACACGCATATGTGCATAAGGGAGAGGTTTGAATACAAAAGCAATTGAACATTGAGAAGAACATCCCAAAATGGTCTAGTCCAAGGTCATAAGTCCGATATTAGCCCATATGTCCAATACCAATCTATAAGTCCTCTTCAGATTCACGAAACACGTGCAATGATGCTAAATACAGAACAACCACAAGCCAGTGAGTAGAAAGTCCTTGGATACAGTGATGTAAGCATCTCAGCACTGGCAAGCATCTCCACGTGGCTTCTCTAGGTCCAGGTTTCTGGCATGTGGTTTCTCCTCAGGGATATCTCGCAGGAAGCCAGCCTTGTCAGTCACTTGTCTCCAAGGTTGTGAACTGAGAGTTAGTGTCTCCCACCTCCAAGAAAAAATTACCACATTTCCCAGAGTTCTCAGGAGAAGGCCATGCCCCCACAGAGTTCTGATTGGCTATCTCCAGATTGACAGGCTAGATGCCACCCCTACACTCTTAATCCTCAAATTGACACCAGATTAGGTCACTCCCACAAGCAGTTTTATTTGAACCTTATTTTTTGTGAGGGTCAATTTAAGAAAATACCGTGCAGCTGTGAAATCTTGTTTCCTGCTTTGAAAAATGCTGTAGAAACTGTTGTATTATTAAACACAGCTTTAAAAGACTGCACTGTGGGAAAAACTCAAGTGGTCTTCTCATTTCAAAACAGGTGAAATGTTGATTAATGACAAACGTCCTTCTGGACATCTGTCAATTTCCCGAATGGACAAAAATGTTGAGTGCATTTGAAGTTCTTTCTACCAGGTCAGAATGTTTATCAAACTTTTCATTTAGAGATTTTGGAATGATTGCATTACAATGTGCAAAAGAAAAATAGACCTGATTTGTGGCAGACAAATCAGGGGACTGGTTTTGCCACTCTGACAATGCACCTGCTCTCACAGCCATCTCTGTGTGACAGTTTTTCCTTGTCCCATATACTTACTCACTTGACTTTGCTCAACGCAACTTCTTTTTGCTTCTGTGATCGCAGAGGGACATGAAAAGACAGTGATTTGATGACATGGAAGAGGCAAAAATAAAAAGAGGTTCTATCAGCCATCCAAACAGATAAATTTGAAAAATGTTTCCAAGAATGGAATCACAGATTTGGCAAATGTATTAAGTACAATGGAGAAAACGTTGCAGGTGATAAGGTTGTTTTGTAAAAAAAAAAAATTATAATAATAATAATAAGTAAAATTAAATACACAGCTTTGAAATGAATTCCTGTTTTGGAATTCCTGTCTTGGAATTTGGAATACCCTCTTATATGTTGGTTTCTATTTGGATTCTTTATCCCAAGTCTTTATTTGATCCAGGCTATTGCGTGTAGCTGTAGTTGGTTCATTGTCACTGCTGTGTCGTACTCTGTGATGTGAATATATTGTAGCCAATTTATCCATTCCACACTTGATGGGTTTTGGGCTTGTTTGTAGTTTGCAGTTGTCGTGAATAAGGTTACTTGAGTGTTTTCACACATCTTTTTTCGTATAGATATACACATCCTGTAAAATGTAGTCCAAAGAATGGACTTATTTGGTTCATAAATCACGCACATATTTAGGACTTCTTCTTATCGTTTCATCCTAGAAGACAGTTCCATTTTGTTTCCCAGAAAAACAGCAGTTCCACAAAGCTTGTTTTGCCAGTCAGTTCTTAAAGTGACGCTGACTGCTGCAGAATGATTGAGAATGGACAGTCATTTCCCGAGGGTGTATGTGCTCTTAGCTAACTGAAAGGCCAGCAACCCAAATATCCTACACACTTTGTGGAAGAAAGATGAGGCTTTCTACTCCCGTTCCGAGTCCCAGTGTCAGGAAGCCGCAGACCGCTCCACCTGTCTCAGAGGGTTGCTGTGAGTAGCATCAGTCTCAACGCAACAACTGGAAATGTGACTTGGCTCTTTTGTGGATACAGAATGCCCAACTATGGTTTAATTTCATGAGGGTTCTCTTGCTGCCACAAACCCTTTTCTTGATGTGACTCCTGTATCAGGTGCCCTCTCATGCCACCATCTGGGATTTTCTGTCCCTTTCACGCCCCTCTCTTGCCAGCATCACATACTACCATATCAGAATTACACAATGAAGCAAGCTCTTAGCAATTTTAATCACTCAAAATGCCCTTCCTTGAGAAACTCTACACCTCCCTTCCAAGGGAAGCAGCATGCTAACCATGTAAAGAATCACCTTCCCTCCGTTTCCAGCCTGTGCTCCCTCTCCACTGTGAAACAAGATTTCTGAGCACTGGAGTTGGCTTGGCCCTCAATGTGACATGACCTCTAACAAGGTAACTCTAAGATCAAAAGGAGAAAAATAATACCAGTCTCTTAATTACACAGGGTTGAATTTATTGAGTGTTAAGGAAACAATACTGGTTAAAAACCTCGTGATGAAAGGAGTGTAACTATAAACAATCATCTTTATTATCCAGTCCAAGTTCCTTAGCGAGCTTGTACTTAAGCACACATCTATTCTTAAAGAAGAAACCATTGAGAACATGTTTGGAGTACCTCATAATTCCACCAAGTGCTACTACTATTATCTTTTTAACTGAAAAATCTTGAGACCATTCCTGTCAGTCTCACATTAAGAAAATTTGATAAATATTCTCTAATGGTGATATTCTACACAACTATATCACACATTTTTCTTCGATGTCATATCCTTTATCTTTTAAATTAGGTTCAACAGTCAACTCTCTGCTCCTCTAGTTATAGCCAAGTTCTTCCCAGCACTAAAATGCTGAAGATCCATGCTGCCTTGATTCCCTGTATCTTAACTGGGAACACCAAAACTCATAACACTCACCCCTGAGTTCATTCATCCATGTAATAGACATTTGGTGTGAACTTACTGTGTGTGGCAACCTGGAGATTCATTGGCGAACCAGATAGAGGAGTCCTTGAGCTCATGGAGCTTACTTCATAAATATATTTTAAAACAACATGTACTTTTATTCATGTAAAAAACATTATAAGGGCTGTGTAGGAGAGAAAAGTCAGGCCCGGACTAAAGGGAGACTAAATTGTTGATGAGAGCATGACTGAGGAAGGTTTTTCTGAAGCAGGATTCAAATATAAATGATCTTTAGATGTAATTGGGAGAATGTGTGAGGAAAGGATTTCAGGAAAGGCACGCAGCCAGGCCCAGCAGAGGGAAGATCAGTATGACAGTACTGAGACCTATGGTAAGAGGGGGACACAAATAACAGAAAAATAGCAGACAACAGACAGTGGAAGGTGCAAAATAATAATATATAATTGATCAAGGATTCTTGAGAGTGGGAAGGGAGTGAGGGGCAAAAGCAAGGGGCAGTTGATACCAAGGGTTCAATAGAAAGAAAATATTTTGAAAATGTTGATGGCAACCTAGGTATCAGTGTGCTTAGTGCGATTGAATGGTAAATTGTTAAAAGCTATGTAACAGCTTGCCTCCACCCCAATAAAATATCCTTAATAAAAAAAGAAATCCTAATTAATTAATTTTTAAGAGGTGGGAGAGGCAGGTGGGCATCAGATCAAACCTAGTGTTTCATATGATCACTAAAAGTTCATCTTGCAAGTTCTGTAGCTGATGATCCCATTCACGAATGATCAGAAATATGATTTTTCTCTGGGCGATGAAAGAGAGGCTAATGACCAATTTGTTAGAGTGGATTTTGTTCTGATGTGTGGTATGTTCAAGCTCTCTCTGCTGTCGGAGCCCCTAGCCTATAAATCATTCTTTTCCTTCTTGGGGTCTATTCTTCTAAAACATAACCTTAAATAGGATCAATCTAAAAAGTAGAAATATCATGTAATAGATGACACATATCTCACCCCCACCCCACATTTTTACATGTATTTTTCTCTTACCTAATTAAACCAAAACCCCACTCCCTGCCCCATGCAGTCAGTTCCGATGCCTAGTGACGCTATAGGACAGGGTAGAACTCCCCTGTGAGCTTTCCAGGTGGTTTTCTTCTTCAGAGGAGAGGTGCTGGTGGTGTCAAGGTGCTGACATGGATCGGGCACATCTTAGTCCTGGGTTACCAATGGGTAACCCACCAGGGCTTTTGGGGGGCACAATCCAATTCTGGTTTTGTGGCAAAGAAGGCAGCTTGTGCTTCAGATTGTATTAAAATCGGGTTCTGTTTCTAGTTTTGATGCTCACTATGTACATTTTGCTTGGCAATTATGCTCTGCGTGTTTTCATCGACAAAGTAAAAATGATAATACCTACCACCAAATTCTGTTACTTATCTCTCAGTTTGTCATCCTGTGGTGGCTTGACAGTTGCTGTGATATTAGAAGCTATGTCACTGGTATTTCAAGTATCTCTAGGATCATCCAAGGTGAGTAGGTTTCAGTGGCAGTTCCAGGCTAAGAACAGACTGGGAAGAAGGAACTTGGGAGGGATTAGCCAATGAAAACCTTATGAATAACAGGAAAACATCACCATATATTGTGTCAGAAGAGGAATTCGTCAGGTTGGAAGGCACTAAAAATACAATTAGGAAGAGATCAAA
This sequence comes from Nesogale talazaci, assembly GCA_004026705.1. Taxonomy (NCBI): domain Eukaryota; kingdom Metazoa; phylum Chordata; class Mammalia; order Afrosoricida; family Tenrecidae; genus Nesogale; species Nesogale talazaci. The sequence goes on from PVJH01025405.1 coordinate 8,812, forward strand.
GTACAATCCACCATAATAGGTAACATCGTGATAAATGGAGAAAAGATTGAAGTTATCAAGGATTTCATCTTGCTTGAATTCACAACCAATGTTCATGGAAGCAGCCATCAAGCTGCTTGATTCCATGCAATCAAGCTGTGGATTGCATGAAGTGAATCTGCTTCACAAGATCAATTTTAAAGTGTTAATGAGCAAAGACATCACTTTGAAGACTAAGGTGTGCCTGACCCAAGCCATGGCATTTTCAATGCCCTCATATGTGTACGTGGGGTGTGGAAGTTGGATGTTGAATAAGGAAAACCAAAGAAGAACTGATGTATTTGTGAACAGTATTGAAAGTAGTATGGATTATTGGACAAACCAAACTGCCTTAGAAGAAGTATAAAAGGTTCCTTACAATATGCTTTGGACATATTATAAGGAAAGAGAAGTCCCTGGAGAAGGAGACTATCTGAGTGTGATCCCTGGGTAAATGCTACCATTTTGATCTTCTTTGACTGATTATTGTAAGTCACATAGATGAGTTCAGATCCATGCTTGAGAATGCTTAAGATCCATAACAGTGGGAAATAATGATGTGTTTCTAAAGGCAAAAATGCTATAAATCTGTAGTCAAACTATATCAACCTTTGCTCCTTACCCTTCCTTTCAGTTTTCATTGAAGTTCTTAGAAAATAACAAACTGGTTAATGATCACAGGGTACATAGTAATATACTAGATCTCTCTAGTCAATATTTGAATATAAGAATCATCCAACCACTCATTGCTTCCTTTAGTTTTGAGGTCGGGAGTTATCAACTAACTACATAGTCATTCTCTGAGTCATTCACAAATGCAGTGATGATTCCTGATGGGGCAGATTAAGATTAGTATACCATGAAGTCTAATGAATACTACTCATTACACCTCGGGAGATTCAGAACCATGAATTCTACTTTTTACTTCATTTGCCCAGGAGAAAAATCAATAAGAAGATGTGATTTCCTTATAGATCTTGCCCACCCATGTGGATTATGACTTGTAGAGCTCAGAGTTGGAAGTTAATTTCTGGTGATAGGAGTGCTGTAGTAAGCACATTATTTGACATATGGCTGTTCAACTAAGGTTTAAATTAAAGGGAGGGTGTACATTGTGGTAGGGAATGATGAGAAACCCATGTACTTTCAGTGCTTGTCACTGGAAAGTTTTCTCATATTTATCATATACACATGAACTGAATGTAAGGGGAAATTTATGAGCTATGTATAATTATATTTGTCAGTTTTTAGAATTGTTTATTTTATTATTTATTATATAAATAAATCACTGTGAGATAAGAATGATTAGAAAATAAAGACAAACAAAAGAGAAATTCATCCATTCAACTACCACTCAGAGATAATTATTATACATACATTGGCACTTATACACACATACACACATACAAATGCATCACAATCATAAATGCATCACACATCTACATGGATAGCAAACACTTGTAAATGTCATATCAAACCCCCAAATGGCTATGAAGTCCATTTTAGCTCCATGTAGCCCTGCACAGGGTTTCTGAAATTGTGATCTTTATGGGTGCGGACAGCTTCATCTTTCTCCAACAGAAGGGCTGATGGGTCTCAACGGCCAACTTCACAGGTATAAGTTCAATGCCTCACTCACAGCAACAAATCATACTAGGAAAAAAATGATCACAGATGGAACCAAAGCATTTCCCATTAAGAGCTTCACAAGCTCACAATTATTGTACACTTATTTGACTAGTAATTCTTTTTCTTGAGCCATGTAGAAGGTCCTAGGATGATAGAGTCAACAAAGCTTCCCCTATTGCTTGTTTCTGTTGTTCGATCCGGTCGAGTCTGTTCCCGTGGAGTGAAACTCCGATTCTGTGCCACGATTGTTGCCATCTTCAAACCCATCATTGCGGCCACAACGTCAGCCTCCCTTGTCTGTGGGCTTCCTCAGTTCTGCGGCCTCTCTCTTCCATCAGGCAGGATGCCCCCTCCCAGGGTCTCATCTTTTCTAATAACATGTCTAGAATACATGAGATGAAAATGTGCCACCCTGGCATGGAAAGAGCATTCTGGCCATCCTTCTTCTAAGAGAGACCTGTTTGTTCTTTTGGCAGCCCTTGGTACTTTCATTATTCTTCTAAAGTACCATACTTCAAATAGTTTTCTTTCTTTAGAAGCTTTTTAATAAGTCAGTTTTTTACCAAGGAGAACCATGCTGCAGCCATGTTCTGTCTACTTTGTAAAGTTACCCCTTTTAATTTTTCAAAGCTGCTTTAATATTGCTTTCCTATAAATAACAACTTATTACAGATGATTACTCCTCTTTAAATGGGTTGTACATGTCTGCTCGCTTGGTCTTGAAACCCCTTCCCTTCATTGTTCAGCTTTACTTCCTCTCCTCCTTTGGTTCTCAGTCCAATTATTTTTTCCTTCAGGAGACCTTTGCAGAAGCTCACAAGGCAATCTTTTAAACTACCTAGTCCCATAGTTCCATCGACATACCCTTTGTCTCAAGTAAAACTTCAAATGTTTGTGTGACAGTTTTCCAATGTTTCTGCTTCCCACCAGACCATTGCTCTCTTCCATAGAGTCCATTTCAATTCACAGTGACCCGGCAGGGCAGAGATGCCACCGTTGGTTTCAGAGACTGGAACTCTTTGCAGAAATAGAAAGATTCCTAATTTTGCTCACAAGTATATCTGTGTAGTCCAATATGTTTCATGGTGCACCATTATTAGATGTCTTCAAGTTGTTTCTGATTCATACAGACTCCATGTATAACAGAATAAAGTACTGCTGGTGTTGCACTATCCTTGAAACGATGGCTGAAAGTCTTGCTCTTTCTCACTGACTCTATACTCTACCAAGTCCTGGTCCCTTCTTTGACCTTCTTTGCTCACCATCCAAATTTCAAATATGCATATAACAAATGTAAATGCTATATCATGAGCCAGGTTCACCCTATGTCTCCAAGGGATGTATTTGCATTTTAACACTTTATTTTTTATTTTTTTATTTTTGGGGGCATCACTGCCTCTGATGGTCGTGGGCACTACCCAGTGCTGCTCCTGAGAGCCGCCGCTGGATTTGAACCGCCAAGCCCTTGGGCCGCAGTCCTGCACTCAACCACTCATGCCACCGGGGCTCCGCCCACATGGCACATTTTAACACTTTAAAGAAATCTTTTTAATCATTTTATTGGGGTCTCATACAACTCTTCTCATAATCCATACATATATCCATTGTATGTCAAGCACATTTGTACACTCGTTTAAGCCCTTGGCACTGGCTCCTCATTTTCCCCATACCCTTGGCAATTTATAAAATATTTTTACTTTGACATATCTTACACTGTCTGATGTCTCCTTTCACCCACTTCCCCATTGTCTGTACCCCAGGGAACAGATTATATGTAGATCCGTATTACCAGTTCCCCCTTTCCACCCCACCTTCCCTCTACCCTCCCAGTATCGCCACTCTCACCACTGGTCCTGAATCATCCATCCTAGATTCTTTATGTTTGCAGTTCCTATCTGTACCAGTGCACATCCTCTGGTCAAGCCAGATTTAGGATCATGATAGTGGGGAGGAGGAAGTACTGAAGAGCTAAAGGAAAGTTGTATGCTTCATCATCGTTACACTGCACCCTACCTGACTTGTCTCCTCTCTGCAACCCCTCTGTAAGGGGAAGTCCATTATCTACAGATGGGATTTGGATACCCAATCTGTAACTCCTCATTTACCATAATATAATTTTTAGTTATTTTATGTCTGATACCTGTTACCTTCAAAACTTCATGGTCACACAGGCTGGTATGCTTCTCCCATGTGGGCTTTGTTATTTCTAAGCTATATGGCTGCTTGTTTACCTTCAAGTCTTTAAGACCCCAGGTGCTATATCTTTTGATAGCTGGGCACCATCAGTTTTCTTTACCTCATTTGTTTGAGCACACATTTGTCTTCAGTAAACATATCAGGAAGGTGGACACACAATGATATGATTTTTTATTCTCTGATGCCTGAAACCCAACCCCTTTGACACTTCATGATCACACAGGCTGGTGTGCTTCTCCCATGTGGGCTTTGCTGCTTCTGAACTAGATGGCTGCTTGTTTATCTTCAAGCCTTTAAGATCCCAGATGCTATATCTTTTTTGGGGGGGGGGCATCACTGCCCTCTGGTGGGAGTGAGAGGGCCAGCCTTGCTCCTGAAGAGCTGTTGCTGGATTTGAACTGCCAAGCCAGTGTGCTGCAGTCCCACACTCAATGACTAAGCCACCGGGGCTCAGCTGATGCTATATCTTTTGATAGCCAGGCACCAACAGCTTTCTTCACCACATTTGCTTATGCACACATTTGTCTTCAGCAATTATGTCGGGAAGGTGAGCATCATGGAATTCTAATTTAATAGAACAAAGTTTTATTGCATTGAGGAAGTACTTTAGTGGCAGGCCAATGTCCATCAGCTGCCTTAATACCGAACCTACAAATATATCCATGTATATCTATTTCCCCATCATCATATATAAATATATTTACCTATGTACATGCCTGCATTTAGAGCTCTATAAATGTCCTTTGCCTCCTGTTTCATTACTCTATATCTTTTCACTTTCCTCTTGTCCCACTATCATGTTCAGCCTTCATTTTGATTTCAGTAATTCCTCTAGGTTACCTTACCCTTGATCAATCCCTAGCAGTCCTCTCAGATCCACCTTGCCACTGATTTTAGATCACTTGTTCCCTTGTTCCTGGGTTGGTCAACACCACCTCCTTTCCTCCATCTCCCCTCTCCCATTTCCCCCTGTAACCATCAGTCCTGTTGTTTTCTCCTTCAGGCTGATGATCCAACCTATCTTATCTAGATAGACCTGCAAAGATAATGATATGCACAAAAAAGCAAGACAAAGAGAGAAAAGAAAACAAAATGATGACTGCAACAAGAATAAAAACAATGTCCATAAAATATTTAAATAAATAATAATAAAGAAAAATCTGCAAATAGTTCCAGGTCTGTTTGTTTACCTCGAAGAGTGACCTCCAATCAAGTCTGATGGGGTTCCATGCCCTGACCCCAACTTCTGTCCTTGGCATACCCTCAACACCTCTATACTCTGCTCTCCCTGCTGCTGTTCAACTGCAAGCACTTACAGTCTTCCTCTGTGTGGTAGGGTCAAACCAGATGGAATCTCGACACTGTGCCTCCAGTGGTGTCCCCCACAGAGCTATGGGTGAGCAGGGGATGTGATGTCTCATAGTGGAACTGGTTATTGGGTCCTCTCTGTGCACTGGCTGTGAGTGGGAATATCATCCTCAAGGATTGGTGGGCCAGTTTGCGCTCCACTCTCTCTTTCTCCCTCTTCATTGGCTCTCATGTGCTCTAGTCAGACATGCTCCTCTCCCCTGAGCTTCAGTGCTGTCCTCTAAAGTAAATTCTTCTGGGGGGATGGGCGGGTGTCCACATGGTTGGCATTGGGGCTGAGCCCTCAGACCCTTCCGTTTGCTCCCTGCACCACACCATCATGCTGCATTCAGATCCTGAAACACCGGGTTTAAGTCTGGTCCCCCTTTCCCTGTGGAAATATAAACAATCCCCTCCCCTAAGGTGGATGAGTGCCTTGTTCACCAAGTACATGTTGCTATCTTGCCTGCTCCCTCCTTTTCAGTTAGCTACCATAAGTTGCCCTGGATCTGGTTAGGCCCCTGCCATATCACCTGGACCTCATCCCAGAAATTGTTATATACAGTAGCAATTTCCCTACGCCTCTTTTACAGTTTTTAGGCTTACCTCAGCGAACTCATGTAGTACTTATTCTTTGCACTTGGCTTACTTCATTTAGAATGATTTCCTTCAGTTCTTCCCATGTGGCAATATGCTTCATGCATTCATCACTGCTTTTCAGCAATATGTAGTGCTCCATTGTACATATTTATCACAGTTTTTTAATCCATTCTTCTGTTGATGGAAATTTGGGTTGTTTTCAGCTCTTTGCAATTATAAACTGTACCTCAGTGAACACTGAAGCACAGAATGTCTGGCAGTGGTTTGTTTCTTACCTCTTCTGGGTATATGCCCAATAGGGAGACTGTTGGATCATGTGGTAGCTCAATTTCCATCGGTTTTAGAAATCACCAAATTGATTTCCATAGAGGTTCTACATACCTACAGGTCCACCAGCAGTGGATGAGAGTTTCGATCTCACCATAGACCCTGCAACACTTGTTGCTTCCTGATTTTTTGAATTGGGCTATCTTTGAGGGTATTAGGTGATAACTCATAGTTGTTTTAATTTGCATTTCTCTTATGACTAATGATCAGAAACATTTTCATATATGATTATTGGCCATTCATATTTCTTCCCCTGTGAAACTTCTGTTCAGGTCTTCTGTCCACCTCCTCAGTGGGCAGTTAGTTTTTTTTTTCTTATTGTAAGCTTGCAAAGTATTGTAGATTTTTAGTAACAAGGCCTTTGTCTGATGTGTCATTGCTAAAGATGTTTTCCAAGTTGGCGGGTTCTAAGCAGATTTTTTTTTGCCACCCGCTCAGATTTTATTCAAAGGCACATACAGGGGGGTTGGGGGGAGGAAGACTGGGAGCACCTCAAGTGGGTTCTAGGTTAATGGTACTTGGAGGTCAGCATGGTGCTCACGGCACTCAGGAACTTGTCCATGGAGGCATGGGCAGCAGGGGTGAAGTCATTGCCCAGGTGGCAGGCCAGAGTCATCAGCAGGCAGTGGCTCAGGAGCTGGAAGTTGACAGGTCCACCCTCAGCTTGTAGGCATGCAGGTCACTCAGCTTGGTCAGGGCAACGGGCATGTCGTCCATGTGGCTGGTGGTGAGGGTCAGCGCATTGGCTACCTTCTTGCCATGGCTCATGATATCAGCAGACCTGGGAGTCAGGTCCATGTGAGGGAAGTAGGTCTTGGTGGTGGGGAAGGAGAGGAAGGTCCTGTCCAGGGCTTCACCGCCAAATTTGTCTGTAAGGAGATCTTTTATAGTAGATTTGTCCACTCTCTAGAAACTCAAACTCACATCCATCAAGCCAATGCCAACTCATAGAGCTCTGTAGAGATAGGGTAGGACTGTCTCTGTGGGTTTCTGAGACTGTAACTCTTTCTAGGAGTCGAGAGCCTCAGCTTCCTCCAGTTTAGTAACTGGAAGTTTTGAACTGCCGATCTTGCAATTAGGAGCCGAACATGTACCCACTCGGCCAGCAAGGAAATGGGTCATTTGGTTTTTTGGAGTGCTTCCATGAGCACTCAGGGAAAATGATCCAAGGAAAATGAAATCCCTGAAAGCTCCAATATTTTATTCATCTATCACAATATTGATCTAGTCATGAGGATTTTAATTTTCTTTATATTGATGTTTTATACACAATGAAGGTGGTGAGTCCTCTTAAATCCTCTTCACTTAGCTGCTGCTCAGGGAAAGGGGCGCTTCTGATCAGATCATACAGGAGAAAATGAAGAGGGAAGATCAAAGAGTGGAACATATCCTGGGCTACCAAGTCCCAAGGACGAGATTCCTGCTTCGAGCAGCCATTGCACAGCGAGGACCCTCAATGACCCATAGTGCTATGGGGGACAGCACTGGAGACACCGTGCAGGAATTGTGCCCAATCTGACCCCACCACACTGGGGTGAAACACTAAGGGCTTGTAACAAAGCAGCAAGGGAAGTAAAGCAATGAAGTCCTGGGGAATACCAAAAACAGACTTTGGGGACAGGGCAAGACACCCCATCAAATTCAACCAGAAAACACTCACAAAAGTCAACAAACAGACTTGGAATCATTTATAGGTTTTTCTTTTTGGGGGTTTTGGGGGGAGAGGGTTGTTGATTGATTTTGTTGTTGTTATTTTATGGTTTTCTTGTGCTCTGACTTGTTTTTGTGTTATTATTGTCTCTTCATGTCTAGCTAGATAAAATAGGTAGGATAACCACTGGAAGAGGAAAAAAAATGGAACCAACAGTTGTGGGCAGACATGGCAGAGGGGAAGGCAGGGGAAAGAAAGTGGGTATTAACAAACCCAGGGATAAGGAAAGAAGAAGTAATCTAAACTCGATGGTGAAGAGGGCATAGGATTCCTGGTAGGACAATGTATCCAAAAGGAATAACTGAAATCTGAATGAAAGTTGAGCATTGTAGTGGGACAAGAGGAAAGTAAATGGAAATAGAGGAAATAACTGGAAAGCAAAAGGCATTTACAGAGGTCTAAACATAGGCATGTACATATGTAAATATATTTATATAATGATAGGGAAATAGATCTACGTAAATATGTTTATATGTTAAGTATTAAGGACCTCTACTCAAGTACTCCTTCAATGCAAGAACACTTTGTTCTAATAACCTGCCATTCCATGATACTCAGCTTCCCAATACAATCACTGAAGGCAAAATGGGTGCATAAGCAAATGTACTGAAGAAAGCTGATGGTGCCCGGCTATTTAGAGTCTGAGGTCTTAAAGGCTTGAAGATAAACATGCAGTCATCTAGCTGAGAAGCAACAAAGTTCACATAGAAGAAGCATACCAGCCTGTGTGGTCATGAGGTGTCAATGGAATCAGGTATTAGGCATCAAAGACTTAGAACAAAAATTCATATCAATGTGAATGGGGGAGAGTGCAGAGTGGAGACTCAAAGCCCATCTGTAGACAATTGGACATCCTCTTACAGAAGGGTCAGAAGGAAGAGCTGAGTCAGTCAGGGTGCATTATAACACCATTGAAACATAAAATTTTCCTCTAGTTCTTTAATGCGTCCTCCCCTACCACTATCATGGCCCCAATTCTACCTTACAAATCTGGCTAGAATAGAGCATGTAAATGGGTACAAATAGGGTCTGAAAACCCAGGGAGTCCAGGACACAAAAATTCCCCAATGATGAGAGTAGTGATACCAGGAGGAAAAGGGAAAAGTGAGGTAAAGGGGGAACCAATCATGATGGTCTACATATAACCCCTTCCCCAGGGAATGGACAGAAAAAGGTGGGCGGAGGAAGACATTGGTCAGTGCAAGAAATGAAAAATTTATAAATTATCAAAAGTTAATGAGAGTGAGAGATTGAGGGGGGAAATGAGGAGCTGATACCAAGGGCTCCAGTATAAGGAAAATGTTTTAAGGATGATGATGGCAACAAAAGAACAAATGTGCTTGACACAATGGTTGGATGTAAGGACTGTGATAAGGGCTTTATAAGCCCCCAATAAAATATTTTTAAACAGAAAATCAAAAGTCCTCTTTACTTTCAGCAAATATATTTCATTTCTGTTTTGCAGGAGGTGAAGGAGACGTCCTCCCTCCCACCATCATGATTTGAATTCTACCTAACAAATCCGGCTAAACCAGAGAATGTACAATTACAAGGATCTACATATAATCTCCTCCCTGGGGTATGAACAACAGGGAAGTGAGAAAAGGGAGACATTGGACAGTGTACAATATGACAAAATAATAATAATTTATAAATTATCAGGGGCCCAGGAGGGAAGGAAGAGCGAGGAGGGAGTGAAAAAAGGAGGAGCTGATATCAAGGTCTTAAGCAGAAAGAAAATATTTTGAGAAGGTTGATGGTAAGAAATGTACAAATGTGCTTTTCATATAATGGCTGTAAGTACAGATTGTGATAAGTGTTGTATGAGTCCCCAATAAAACAATTTTTTAAAATGTTGCATCAGGAAGGTGGGCACACAGTGATATGATTTTTTGTTTCCTGATGACTGATACCTGATCCTATCGGCCCCTCATGGTCACACAGGCTGTGTGCTTCTTTGATGTGGACTTTATTGCTTCTGAGTTAGATGGTCACTTGTTTACCTTCAAGCTTTTAAGATCCCAGAGGCTATATCTTTTCATAGCTGGACACCATCAATTTTCTTCACCACATTTGCTTACGCACACCTTTGTCTTCAGTGAACAACCTTCTTTTTTGTACTGTCCAGTCTCTCAGATTATTTTAGTCAGTATACAAGTTGAATATTAATGGTTAAGGGTACAACCCTGACACCTTTCCTGATTTTAAACCACTCAACATCATGGTTAGTGGGTTTCTACTGCCCATCTTGCAGTTAGCAGTCCAACAAATGAATTCAAATTGTCAATCTTTTGGCTAGCAGCCAAAAGTTCAGCATGTACACAAGTACTTCTCTCCCCCTTAAAAAAATTACTTGTGACAATTTGCAATCATTTTATTTGTTGGCTTTCTAAAAATCAATTCCAACCAAACTCCAAGGGCAAATTCATTTTGTTCACCCAATAATTCTAATGTAACCATAGAAATGAACATAAAATAGATATTCTCTTATCATTCATTGCCATCAAGTTGATTCACAGAATCAACAGAAGAACAGAAGAAAACATTGTCTGACGCTGCACAAGTCTTACAAGTGTTCCTGTGCTTGCGTCCATTGTTGCAGCCACTCTGTCACTTCATCTTGTTGAAGGCCTTCCTCTTTTTCACTGCCACTCCACTTTACCAAGCCTCATGTCCTCCAGAGATTGACCTCTTACACATCCAATGTATGCAAAATGAAGTCCCACCAGCCTTGCTACTAAGGAGCACTCCGGACATAATTTTCCCATACCCTTCTCTAGTACCACAATTCAAATGTATCAATTCTTCGGTCTTCCTTGTTATTCAGTGTCCTTATTCCTTATTATTATGTGAAATTCACATAATATTTGTGAAATATGTGAAATATGTGAAATTCACATAATATTATGTGAAATTCACATAATATTTCACATGCAAATGATGCAACTGAGCACACCACAGAAACAAATTCATAGATACTCACATGAGTATAAGAAAGAGCTTTATATAAAGAGTAATTATACACTAAGACAACACCCAAGGCCAATCCAGATCAAATCCATAAGTCTGATATTAGCCCATATGCCTGATACCATTCTATAAAGTTCTCTTCAGATTCACAAAACACTTGTAAAGATGCTGCCTGCAGAAAGAGCACAGGCTAATGGGTGGAAAGTCTTGTGAATCCAGTGGCATTGTAAGCATCTGTGTGCTAGGAGGGGTTTCCACGTGGCTCCTCCAGCTCTGGACACTTGCATAGTTCCATGTATCTAATGAGCTGCAGTGTCTCCCAGGGAGTGAGCCTGCATCCTGCCTCCAGTGAGCTATTTATCTCTTTTGCATCTCCAAATGAGGTCATCAAACTGTGACCTGATTGACAAGCTAAACTCCACCCCTTCACTCTTAATCCTCTCAAATTGACAACAGATTATGTAACTACCACACAAGACTTCAGTCAGGCACACATTAGCCCTCCAACTAACATCCTTCCTTTTCAATACTCAAATGAGATCGTGTGCAGCAGATTTTTCCAATGCAATGTGTCTTTTGCTATCTTGACTGCTGCTCCTATGAGTATTGATTGTGGATCTAAGCAAGATGAAATTCTTGATATCAATCTTTTCTCCATTTATCTTGATGTTGTCTATAGATCAAGTCAAACTGTATACTGAGCAAATAATCAGAGAAGCTGGATTATATGAAGAAGAATGCAGGATCAGTGTGTTAGTCTGGGTAAACTAGAGAGACAAATTTATAGACATGCATATGTATATAAGGGAGAGATTAATATACAAGAGGAATGAAACATTGATAAAACATCCCAACCCAGTTCAGTCCAAGGTCATAAATCTGATATTAGCCTCTTGTGTCCTATGGCAATCACCAGATTTGGTGACTGCCATAATCAGAATTGGAGGAGGACTTATTAACATCCTTTGCTATGTAGATGCCATGATCTTGTTTCCTGAAAGTGAGAAGGACTTCAGGCACTTTCTGATAAATATAAAATATTTCAACCTTCACTATGGATTACAACTCAATGTAAAGAAGACCAAAATAGTTATCATTTATACTCGAGGATAAGCTGAGTTTTTCAGCACATTTTTAATGCAGTTTTTCTGGTAAAATTGGTAGATATTTGGGTCGGCTTATCCTTGAGTATATACAATATTCTAGAATATATGAAATAAATTAAGCCATAACTCTTGGTTGTTATTAGATACCATGAAGTCAGCTTCAATTCATAGAGACCCTCAGTATAAGAGAACAAAACACTGCCCTGTCCTGTGCCTTCTTCACAATTGTTATGCTTCAACTCATTGTGGCAGCCACTCTGTCAGTCCTCTTCTTCACTGATCCCCCTGCTCAACCACGCCAGCTATGTTCTTTTCCAGGACTGGTCTCACCTGATAGCATGTCCAAAGTTTGTGTGACAAAGTCTCACCAATTCTCACTTTTAAGAAGCATGCTAGTTGTACTTTGTCCGAAAGATACCTATTTGTACTTTTGGCAGTTCATGGTACTTCCAATATTCTTTGCCAACACCATAATTCAAATGTGTTAATGTTTTCTTGGTCTTCTTTAGTTTCTGTCCAGCTTTCACAAGCATATGAAGCAACTGAAAATATCATGACTTGGTTCAAATGTATCTTAGTCCTCAATGTGTCATCTTTGTTCTTCAACACCTTAAATAGGTCTTATGTGCAGATTTGCTCAGTGCAATACATCATTTTATTTTCTTAATTGCTGTGTCCATGAATGTTGCTTATGAATGCAAGTAAAGTAAAACCCCTGACAACTTCAATCTTTTCTACATTTATCATGATATTGTCTATTAACATAGTTGTGAAAATGTTCCTTTCCTTTACATTCTGTTTGAATCCATAGTGAAGGGTTTCATTTTCTATCTTTATTAGCAAGTACTTCAAGTTCTCTTGAATATCAGCAAAACATTAATAAAAGGCTATGTCATCTGCAATGGCTCATCTGTGTTAAGGACCAGTGATATGAAAAGGAAAGCCTGCCTACCATCTTTTCTGAAGAAGGATACTATGGGGGAAAGGCCAATCCCCCCATAACTAATCACAGGTTCAAAAGGTGCAATTGTATGATTAAGATATAGACAGAGATTACAATAAAGTCATAGATAATAAGAGGGAGAGAAAAGAGATTGAAATAATGGAGTCAGACACATTTCATGATAGCATTATCTCCTCCTGAATGGCCATGATCTCAACAACCAGGTCCAAAGACAGCGTGAGCCAAGAGGGCAGGAGAGAGAGGGCAGGAAGAGCATTGGGAGAGGGACCAGAGTAAAGAGGAAGAGAGATGAGCATCAAAGAAGATAAGACTGGGGTGGAGAGCCAGAGAGAAATCTTTATTGCTAACCAAGTCTTATATACCTTGAAGGGGCATGCAAGCACCCTAATTATAGGTAAAGATATAGGTCACAGGAAAGGTTTGTACTACAGATAATACAGTAATGAGAGGAGGACAATCTAAGGGTATACACACAATAGGAAGGGGAAGTATTAGGAACACACATATGACAAGATGGGCAGATCCAAGATCCATGATGGCAGCCTAACCTTGATTGACCTTGATCTGGAGACTTGATTTAGCCTAAACCTTCAGGGGACATAATCCATTGTCCTTAACAGCAGGGTGTGTGCCCCACATGTGGTGGGGTCAGACATTGGCTGAATGCCTTCAGAGAAGATATCTCTAAGCATCTGACCTCCCACCATGTGCTGGCCAACAGCCTCTAATGTTTGGCCTGTCTTTGGGGGAGACAAAGCTGGGGGAACTTCTCTTTATAATCCCTTTAGCAGGACATCATGCCTGCTAAAGGAGAGGAGCAGGGGGACAATGGAAAGCCCTTGACAAGATGGATTGGCACAGTGGCTGCCACAATGGGTTCACACATGAAATCATCATGGGGATGGTGCAGAACCGGGCAGTGTTTGGTTCTGTCATACATGGGGTCTCCGAATGTCGAAACCAACTCAATGGCACCAAACAGCAGCAACAAACACAACAAGAATCTTTTCTCGGGCTAAACATTTCCAAATAGAAGACAGATAGTTTATCTTAGCCAAGAGAAGCTTTAAAACGTTTATCATGGTAAAGGAAACAGATTCGTGGGTGGCAAAGGCTGACCACACGTGGTAAAAGAAACAAAATGAAATTAGAAGTGGCATAGGGAGGATAGCCTTTGATAATGACATTGTACCTTCTCTGCCATTCCCTCGTACTTTTGTAAGCACCTAAAAAAGCTTATAAAGCAAATGGTACGGTTAAGCATGAAGAACACTCAAAAGAGCTGGCCACCAATGTGCCAGCTGTCACCACCAACAGGAATCCTCAGCTGTTCCCCTTTTTTTTCCGCTTCAAAGTATGTCTTGTCTTATAGTCCTATAAAAAGGAGCAGTCAAGGAAGAAGGTTCATTTTGACGCTGATTAGGATATAAAGTTACCTAAGATGGTAGTCTCAGAAAACCTCAAAATTCCTTTTCTTCTTCGCACATAAATTATCTATTTAACTGATGAAGTCTAGCTTACTTAATGGTATTTGTATTCTGACAAAACCATTTCAAAAATAAAATCCATACACCAAGTGGTGACTGTGTCTATAACATACCTGAGACAATAAAATACTCAGGAATAAGAAGGAAAGAAGTCTTACACCATTTTCTTTGAAATTTCAGATCATTTTACATTTTGTTTGTTTGTTTGTTTGTTTGTTTGTTTTGTGGGCATCATTGCACCCTGGTGGGAGTAGGAGGGCCAGCCTTGCTCCTGGAGAGCTGCTGCTGGATTTGAACCGCCAACCCAGTGGGCCACAATCCTGCACTCAACCACTATGCCTCCGGGGCTCAGCCCGAGAACATTTTACTTTTTAAAAAATATATCTACCTGTTAAATATACTCTTATTTTAAAACAACTTTAGATTTACAGAAAAGTCGCAAAAGGGTAGAGAATCTGTTTGTACTTCACATTCATTTTCCTCCATTGGCATTGTCTTAACGTTATGAAGACGCTTTCATCCCAATCGGTCAGCCCACATTGATGCATTAGTATTTGCTAAAGCCCATACTTTATCCATACTGATTTAATTTTGACTAATTTTTTTTTAGAAACGCAAGTGGATTTGTAGTTTAAGTTTCATGCTCCCAACCATTGGCTCAGCAATTCCAACCCACTAGCCACTCTCAGGGAGAAGAAATGAGGCTGCTGTGCCTCACAGACTGAGAGCCTCAGAAATCCAATAGACTGGTCCAACTCTGCGAGATGGCTGTGGGTCAGACTGGCTCAATGGCAGTGGATTTGTTTAGAAGGTCCTTGTAAAGTTCCAAGCCCCATCCAGAGCCCAGTGCTTTACGTAGCCTCCATGTCTCTTGAGATTTTCTAAATTATTATAGTTTCTCAGACCTTTTCATTTTCTAAAGCCTTTTCCATTTCAGTATCAAGATGAGGTTGAGGATGGTAAGAAATATTGGGTGATTAGACAGTAAGTGTTTATCAGATATTTTGATAGAATGCCCTGGTTTGAGTCTGGATAGTGTTCTATCTATGCATGAGACTGGTAGGTTTGGGGCAGGAACATATCAAGCACTACCTCAGCCACATGATCCATGTGACATGTTATTCTGGTGGTATGTTTGATATAGTCGTGAGAATAGCACTTCACCTCTGTGGTTTCTATGCTTAAAGCAGAAAATTGCATATAGACATGTCCCTCTCTAAGAATACATAGCGGACCCGAGGATGGAGATAGATAATGAGATTGCAGACCAGAGAGTGAGATCAGTCCATTTCATTGCCATGCAATAAAAAGGTCCCATTTTATATTTGGGGGTATTTGAGAGTTTGATGATGAAATTATTAATTTGTAGTGGCATTTTTCATCTAAAATGTACCTTCAGTCAATGAGTTAGTAAGCTATACAGTGGATTTGTAGATTAGAGAAATGATATTTTCTTTTTTTTTAATTATTATTATTAATTTTTTAGGCATCACTGCCCTCAGGTGGTGGGAGTAGGAGACCCAGGCTTTGCTCCTGGGAGCCGGAACTGAACTTCCATCCAAGTGGGCCGTGGTCCTGCGCACAACCACTACGCCACCGGGGCTCAGCCCGAGAAATGATATTTTCTATTGCTCTAATCTGTTTCTAAATACAAAATCCACTGCTATCAAGTCACCTTCAAATCTGAACAACCATATTAGACAGAGATGAATTGTTTCATCAGTTTCAAAGACTGTAAACCTTGATGGGTGAAGACAGCCCCACCTCCCTCCCATGGAGCAGCAACGGGTGGGAGCATCCTCCCCCCACACTTACTAGTCCAACGATTAACCTACTTTTATAAATATGAGGGATTTGGTACAGAAATCCCTTCAAATCCATGGCCACCTAACAGGTAATGTAGTTTTATAAGTTTGGAGAGGAAAAAAAATGGTCTAAATGAGGTCGGGACCAAACTACTTTTGCTCAGAACATACAGTTCCATTACGTGTTCATCTGTGAGGGATTGGAAGGAATTTCTGTGCATAGAAAAATTTATTCACATGGACTGTGGATTAAAGGAAAAGCATCGCTTAGAGTCAGTAGTTGCAAAAAAAAAAAAAAACCCAACAAATAATTCAAAGGAAATTCAAAGGAAAGCAAAGCAGTGGACAAATTTCAGCCCTTTACTCAAACAGCATTTCTATTATAAAACAATTCACTGTTTTGTAACTATTCTATTTATGACACTGCCACATTCTTAAGTAAAACATGTCCATATTCTCATATAAGAAATTAAAATCAATAGCTGCTAACTTTGGAAATGACGAATACATGGCACTATGAGGGGAGGAGCTTGTCCTCCACATATGGGGCCATTGAAATGTATGTGTTTGCGTTAAGATTCCTGGTGGCAGAGTGAATTAAGTGTTGGGTTTCCAGTTCTAAGGTCAGTGGCTCAGCTCTCTCAGCTACTTCTCCAGAAAAAGTTGAGGTTGTCTCCTTAGGTAAAGACTTACAGTCTTATAAAGAGTCTATATGACAGTGGGAGATGTATGTGTGTATGTGTGTATATATATATATATATATAGTGTGTGCGTGGGTCATATGTATTGCTCACATGTATACATGTAATACCTACTACTTGATGGTTTATCAACTTATAATCATGTTACTTACTGTCAACTTGGTTCTGATTTTTGGCAGTCCTGGGTGTGCCTGGGGAGGGCTGTGGTCCCCAGGGCTGGACCGCCTGAATCTGGGAAGGGCAGTCACCATGCCTCTTCACTATGCCTCTCTTCTAACGTGCCTTCTCATGGACTCGAACGGCTGGCCTATTACTTCGTAACCAAGTGCTTAACTATTTGTACAACCCAGGAGCCATGCCCACTTAATCACTAGGTCACCTAATTAAAGGTCTCATGGGTTTTTTAAAAAATAAGCATGATCTGTGTACTAATTGTAACCACATACCTCACCTCCAGTGACAGTATTTGCCACATTGGAAAAATTCCATGTTATCTTACACCCATAAATATGAGAGTCTAGCTTTGCAAACAGAGGAAGCCAAGGTCAACAAAGGAATAGCCTCAAGTTACTCACAGACACTTGTACAGTAATGAAAATAAAAGTCCCTTTTCTTTTTCTTCTTTCAAATGTTAAACTCAGACCCCTTTGATGCATCGAGTGTATCTTGTCACCCTAATGTGCACGAAATATTGAGGTGAGAAATAAGTCATTGGAGTTGATGTCATTTAGACAATAAAAAGAGTAAGTATTTACTTTGAGAACTATCATACCACGGGAAAAATTATTTTCCAATAGGTTAAACTGTGCTGCCATTTTCATCGCAGTTCACCTTTGTCTTTAAATTATAGGAAAACATTCTTTTATAGGGATTCGTGTCTCGTCACATTTGCCTCGTGTGGAGTTCACTGCACACTAGAGAGCGTGAGAGAGGGGAAGAGAGCAAGCGAGCTTCTGCTCCCTAGAAGGGAAATCACTGTCAGACTCGGTGGGTTTTCCTTATAGGTCTGCTTTTTTTATTTTTAAACACCAGCACCTCTTTGCTGACCAACATTTCCTTGCAAATCATGGCAAGGGCATGGGAGCACACCAAAAGAGCCTGGTGAACATTAGTGATGCACGCTGCCAAATACCAAGTTGAAATCGAATCCTTCGCGAAAGATTCTGAGGCATGGGGGGGAAAAGATTTACAACTTTAGCAGAACTGTAATTCTACCAAGAAAAAGTGTCAATCTACTGCCATGAAAGGACCTGAAGCTGGCTTTGTCATATTTCTTTCTCCTTTCTACAGGGAGCAGAAGGAAGGGGGAGGGGGAGAGAAAGAAAAAGCCCAGAGGCGTTTAAAAAAATTGATGAGGCTCTGACCCTTTAGATTCCATTTATAGTCTGAGCCGGAATGCCGGCCCCCTTGCCTGGAGAACTGTCCAATCCAGCCGCCTGTGTCAAGATTCTGTTAGGCACTAAGTGAAATATATATGCATGTCCTTATACCATCTATCATCCTGGGTCCACCTTCAAGACGCTGGGCTGTGGATCAACGGCACTGCCACTCCTCTTCCAGGATCATTTTGACAGGTTCTCCTGGAGGAGCTCCTTCTCGGTTGTGACCTCGTCCTCTGACACAAAATGGCACCAAAGAAGGATGTGAAGAAACCTGCAGCCGCTGCCCCAGCCCCGGCCCCGGCCCCGGCCCCTGCACCTGCCCCGGTTAAAAAGGAAGAAAAAATTGATCTCTCTGCCATTAAGGTAACTACACGGATGAATTGTTTGGTCACTGAAACGTCTCTCAACAGTAAAGAACTCTAGGAACTTGCAAGGGGGGATGTAGTCCACGAGAGAAAGCAGTCCCGCTGCACTAAGTGTACTGCTGCATTGGGGGAGGAGAAAGTGCCGTCTGAAAAAGAAGAAAACAAAAAACCTCTAGCCTACGATTCCAGTAAAAGTATGAGTATGACACTGGATGTGGGACCTCTACTGATTCGTTCTATCTCTGCTTTCTAGTTTCCCTAAATTATCAAAATGAAAAGTAAGAGGAAATTATTTTTAAGCGCAAAGTGTACAGGTTTTAAAGGAGTGGCATTTGTATATTGAAGTCGTGATTGGGGTTTTTCTTTTTAGCGATAAAAAGAACCCCTATGTGGAAATGGAATGACTTAATCTTACGCAATTTCAAAAGGAAAATTTTAGCTTTCCTTGTTTCCAGAAGTTTAGAAACAGAGGATGATCCAGTTGTCACGAATGTCTTTTATTTGACAGCTGTTTTACCTCATCTGCAAAAGAGAAGATTAGTGAAATTCAAGCCAATTCCCTCTTCTGCATCGCCTAATAAAATTTTATACACCAAGACATGGGTGCTCAGGGCAGAAAATTATGCACTTAAGGATTTCAGTGACTATAACTGTCATCTTGTTTATTTACCTACAATATCTAATTCCGAATTTGGGAGCTACTGCCAAAAGAAACTAACCAGAAAACACTGTAAAACATGGGTAGATGGCTTTGAGCTTGTGTCTTTGGGTGCGCGCATGCTCTTCTTGAACTAAAGAGAACGTGCTGGATTGCCGTGTCACTTTGCTGTGATCTAAGTCCCCGCTGTCAAAAACTCACATGTTTCTGGGTAAACTGACAGCATGGATGTGCCTGCTGCCTCTCTTCGATGTGGATAAGGGAGCACCTTCTCCTTATCCACAGGCCTCTGATTGGTCCAAATGTTAGCAGGAAAAGCTGCGTCTAAGGAACCTGACCATATATGGAGAACGAAAGGGGGCAAGTGCCTGTGAGCTGACCATGTCACTCAATCCAGAGGCTCTGTGGCTAATAGATCTGAACCTTGTTAGCCATGTTTATTCGAGGTGGTGATGGGGATCTATAAACAAACATTTCCTTGACTTTATTAGTTGAATCATGGATTGTTTTAAGGCCTTTAAAATAAATACTGAATTTGATATGCATGATGACATGAAATACATTTACATTTTTCGTAGCATTCCCTTTAAGCATGAAATGTTGTTTCGGTGTCAGAGAATTAGATCACCAATAACATCAAGTGTGCAGGTACCTGAAAGCATAGTTGAAGAGATTGGAAAGAACCACTCTCCTATTGGTTTCAAAATACTCTGAATGAGTACCTGTTTAGGAAGAAGCATGCACACAAGATCTTCTAATGAATGTTTTCCACATTCATTATGATTGTACACATACAGCTCCTTTCAGAGGAAACTAAAATTTTCATCTCAGGCAATCTTTGCTAATGTATTTTATAGGGATAGACTCCTTGTGCATTATAAAATTATAAAATGAATGTGATTACAGCCACGGCAATAGTTCCAATTCTCCCTATTATTTAACTCGCCACTTCATAGTAACATTAACTATCTGAGTCAATGCCAAGGCTATTTTTCTTTATATTTATGGTGATTTATAAGACAGTATCTTCTCTTTGTATCTGACATTACAAGCATCTGGAAAAGAAAGGTTTACATGCTTTTCTTAACAAGAAAAAGAAGTATCCGGCTAATGAAAACAGGCATTCATTGTCTTCCATGCATGACAATAAATAAATATAATTTAGTCTAACAGGTGAGAGGTCTCCAAGGAAAGACAAAAACATTTT
Organism: Nesogale talazaci; assembly: GCA_004026705.1. Lineage (NCBI taxonomy): Eukaryota > Metazoa > Chordata > Mammalia > Afrosoricida > Tenrecidae > Nesogale > Nesogale talazaci. The sequence continues at coordinate 29,285 of PVJH01025405.1, forward strand.
TTTTTAAAAATCTAGACAGTAAACCAATTACTTGTTCAAAACCAGTAACCAAGTGACATTTTTCTGAATATGGAAATCAGTTTATCATCTGCATGTGGAATTGAATGCCGGGTAAACTACACAAGAAAAGCAACAAAAGGTAATCCTTCTACAGAGTTACTGTAAAGATGGGCATGATCTCTTTTCAGTATTTCTTTGAAGAAGGCAAGATGTGATAGTCCCTGGTAAAGGACATAAATCAAAAATAAATAAGTGGATCTTGAGCAAATTGGCCTTTACTTTTCCTTCACGGAAACTATTTCTGAAGGAAAAGAACATCACAGAATTGGACCTAATATATTTTTATAAAAGTACGGTACTGTCCCTAGTGATTTGCATTCATCTAGGTGAAACCAGTGCATATTTCTAGGTATTTTAAGAGTTAAAGAAGTGCTGCAACACAAACACTTCAGACAAGTTCATTTCAACCTAGTAAGAAGACTAATTAAAATGTATCTTAAAACATTCCGTATTATGATGCCTTTAATCACTTAAAACTGTTTCTAGATATATTATCTCATACAAGCTCTGCACCTTTTTAAGCAGAGAGAAAAAATGAACTTTAAAGGAATTAATAGAGCTGTTATATATGTCCATTACAGTTCTGGAAACGCCATAAAAAACAAAACTTCATTGAACTGTAAACGTTATGTCACATATTCTATCTGATTGGAAATCTAGGGGCCTTCTACACACGCAGTAATGCCGAAACTTAAATGTGCCATCCTTGTGTAGTTGCTTCATTCTAGCAGGAGTGGCGGTTGTTAATTAGAACATTTCTTCTGTTCTCGTGACCCACTCGCATGGATCTTCCCTAAGCACTCTTCTCATAGAGACCTGGTGACAATATGGGCCAAGCACTGGGCTACTAACCACCAGGTCAACCATTCAAAACCACCAGATGCTCCACACTAGCCACTGGCTAGCCCTGTCAAAAGCACAGTCTGGCAGATGCACCGGGACAGTTCTAGCCTGGTCTACGGAACTGCGATGAGATGGCATGACTCAATGGCAATGAGTTCATTCTTTTCCAACCTAAGTATTGTGGATATTTCAACATGAATGCTGCTGTCTTGAGTGGTTCTAAACATCCTTTCTTCAAGCAATGCACCCGCACACTGACAGAATCTAAAGTATAGAAATTAAAAATCACCATAACTACAATCATAGGTGTACATGAAAGATATATAATTATTTGTCTCGGGCTGAGCCCTGGTGGCACAGTGGTTGTGCGCGGGACTGCGGCCCATTGGGTTAGAGGTTCAAATCCAGCAGCAAGGCTGGGCCTCCTACTCCCACCACCAGAGGGCAGTGATGCCCCCAAAACAAACCAAAAAATTAGTTGTCTCAACTCTGACCCAGGTAAGTAATTAAATAAGTAATCAGAAGACGATGTGCCTGGATTTTTAAAGGATCTTCTATGTGGAAATGACAGTTTTGCACGCTGCATGTCTCAGCTGGCATGCCAGAACTGCTGGAAGTGATGGGTCTTTGGATGTCTTTCTTATTGTGTTGCTTCCATTATAATCCTTGTTATATTCACTACTCAATCAGGTCATCCCTCGTGCTGCAGGTGACATTACAAAAAGGGGTACAGGTACGAAATGCATTGACAGAAATTTGATTTAGTCACAAGCCTCACATTTGAGATAGAATTTTTCAGTGGAATGTGTGGAGTGGCAACGTCGTGTTCCTGAGTACAGCTACTCACTGCTGGACACTCAGGAGAGCAAAACTAGAGGAGACCTTGTGACACCTGACTTGATTTGGTCCCGGATTGCTTGTACTGAGTTTTGTGGTAATGAATTATATACCTGATAATTAAAAAATCAGTAGAAAAAATACTGGGAAAATCAAATGAAGTCCTGGCTCTGAAAAATACAATCAGTAATGGAGTGAAGATTTAACCTAGCAGATTAAATCTGGAATTGAGGGTGCCAACCAATATCCTAAACCACCACCTCTGTATCAAATGTTATTTCTAGGAATGTGCAAAGGGGCCCTTCTTTCTTGTAAACTGTGCTAGGTAGGCAGTCTGACTCCTATGTTCCCCGGCACAGACCCAGGCAACCGGAGAAAAGGGTGACAAGCACATACCAGAGCAAGTTCACGAAGTCTTTTGAAATTCTCAGGAATCGGTTCTCCCCCGTTTGTAGAGTCTGCAATTTATCGCTTGCAGTTTGAGGGTCCTTGCTTACAGATGAAGGGCAGAATAGAAGAATCAAGAACTATTCCTGGTCTCATTGCTCCA
>PVJH01025406.1:0-32017 GCA_004026705.1 Nesogale talazaci
CTTTGAAGGCATATACTTCTCTGTTGAACTCAATTAAAGTATGAATAAATGTCATCTCCCCATATGGCTCAAATTTTGCACATCTTTGGAAGTGAACACTTGTACAACTTCATGTGAAACTAAGACTCATATGTCTTCTGTAGAAGGCCAGTTGCTATGTGTGCATGGCAAATCCATCTTTGCCATCATGGTACAGTGCCGCAGTGGGTCTTCTCTGGCTGACATTTCAGAAGCAGATCACTGGCCTTTCTTCCCATGCAGCCTGCACTGGACTTATCCCTCCAGCCTTTTGGTGGGCAACCAATTGAGTTAATGCTTTGTACTATCCAGACTTCTCTTCTATCCAGTGACACATATGACAGCCAACTAAAAAGGAGAAAGAAAGAAAGAAAGAAAGAAAGAAAGAAAGAAAGAAAGAGACATGGGTAGTTGGGGAACAGAACACTAACCCAGGCAAGAGGAGAGTGTGGTCTAATTCTCCACAGGGCAAGCAGGACCAGACTTCAACCTGGTGCCCCAAGACGTGAATGCAGGGAATCAATAGAGAAGTCTGAGGGGTCAGTCTCAATCCCAACTATATGAAAACCTCTCTCTCTCCTGCTCTTCCCCTGTCCTTCCCCCTGCCCCCCAATGAATTATCTTCAGAAGATAGCACTTAAGTTACAGCTCAGAGAGATGGGCACATCTGATTAGAGGACACAGGAGCAAACAAAAAGGAAAAGAGAGAGGAACACATCCTGGCCCACCAAGCCTGAGAATGATATTCCTGCTCAGAGCAGCCAATGCACAGAGAGGACCATGGGGCTGGCCTCACCATGAAGCATAGTCCCTCACGGACCCATAGTTCTTTGGGTGACAACAATGGAGACACAGTGACAGAATTCTGTCACCACCACTCCTGGTAGAAGCACTAAGGGCATGCAAGAGAGCAGCAAGGGGAGAAAAACAAGGGAGTGCCCCAGGGATACCAAAAATAGACACCAGGGCCAAACGTGGCACCCCATCAAACTTGAGTGGAAAACATTCAGAAAGATCAACAAACAGACCTAGAACTATTTATAGACTTTCCTTTTTTTGGTTGTTGTTTGTTTTTGTTTTTGCTTTGCCTTGTTTTTGTTTCTGCATGTCTATCTAGATAAAATAGTTGGGATAAACCATCCAGAAAAGAAAAGGAAACTATGGGACCAATGGTTCCAGGTATGGGGGATGCAGGAGTGGGGAAGGGGGGGGCGAAGAAAGGGTGTTCTCAACAAACCCAGGGGCAAGGAAACAACAAGTTATCTAAAATTGATGATGAGGAGGGTGTAGGATGCCTACTGGGGCTTGATCAAGGAAAATGTAGCCTAGTGGAATTACTGAAACTTGAATGAAGGCTGAACATGATAGTGGGACAGGAGGAAAGTAAAAGGAAATAGAGGAAAGAGTTAGGAGGCAAAGGGCATTTACAGAGGTCTAAATGCAGTCATATACATATGTAAATATATTTATATATAACCATAGGGACGTATACTAATACGTCAAGTATTAAGGCGGCAACGGCCACTGGGCTTCTATTCAAGTACTCCATCACTGCAAAAACACTTTGTTCTATTAAGCTGACAATCCATAATGCTCATCTTCCTGACATGATCCCTGAGGACAAAGTGGGTGCCTAGGCAAATGTGGTGAAGAAAACTGATGGTGACTGTCTAGCAAAAGAGGTAGCATCTGGGATCTTAAAGGCTTGAAGATACACATGGGGACATCTAGCTCACAAGCAACAAAGCTCAAATAAAATACCAGCCCATGTGATCATGAAGGTTTCATGGGATCAGGTATCAGGCACCAAAGACCCAGAACAAAAAAAAGCATGTCTATGTGAATGAGGGGGAGGGTGGAGTGGAGTTCTAAAGCCCATCTGTAAATAATTGACCATTCCCTTACAAAGGGGTCACAAGCTGGAGATGAACCAGTTAGGGTGAAGGATAGCATCTATAAAACATACAAGTTTTCTTTAGTTCTTTAATGCTTCCTCACCACTCCCACCCCTTATCATGACTCCACTTCTACCTTACAAATCCAGGTAGACAAGAGCATATACACCGGTACAGATAAGACCTGGAAACACAGGGAATTCAAGACAGATAAACTGCTCAGAACCAGTAATGAGAATAATAATACGAGGAGAGTTGGGAGAAGGTGGCAGGAGAAAGGGAGAACTGATCCCAATGATCTCTATATAACCTCCACCCCCAAGGGGAACTAACTACAGAAAAATAAGTGAAGGAAGGCAGCAGATGATGTAAGATAGGGAAATAATAATAATTTATGATTTATCAAGGGTTTATGAGGTAGGGAGGGAACAAACGAGGAGCTGATACCAAGAACTCAAGTAGAAAGAAAATAATTTGAAAATGATGTTGGCAACATATGTACAAAAGTGCTTGACATAATGGATATTTTTATGGACTGTGAGAATAGCTGTGAGACCCCTCCTATAAAATGATTTAATAAATAGATAAAAGTAATAGTGATAAAAAGAAGAAATCTGCTTTAATCTAAGTGCAGGGGGTTGGTGAACTGTTTAATGTAGCTCCTATAGGTAAAGTTTCTAACTCCCATCAATCTACCTTTTCCTGCATGGGTCTGGTAAGAAGGTTGGGGAAGAAACTGATAGAATTTGCCGCTGAGTAACTGTGAACAAGATTGCCTGGAATGCCAGCGTGACTTGTATAAAATGAACTTTCTCAGAAGCAGTGGGCGAGAATCTCATTGCCAGCAAGAGCTAGGTGTGGAGCCTCTCCTTCTCTCGACCTGAACTCCCAGCACAGTGAGACTTCTGCATCATTGGCAGCTCTCCCATCAGTGGAGGAGCAGCGAGTGGAGGAACCAGAGCCTGGAACAGAGTGGCGACATCCCAATCCACAGAGCAAATAAAACTGCTTTTATGATGGAGGCTGGTTTATGAATTAGGATGCCTCTGCGTGCTTAATGGGGGAAAGCTGAGCTTGCTGTCCCACAGAAGTGGGTAAGATTGGCTTCTGGCTGATGCTTCTGGCAGGGGTATGTCTGTAGACACCACTGAGGGAGCTGGATTTGCAGACCCACAGAGCTTGAGCTGAATGACTTCAGGTTGAGACATACAACCTAGTGATATGCTACATGAGGCATTTATTAACATACCTGAAAGAACCTTGTAATATATCCTGATCATGGACGCTACACTGAGCATTTCTCTCTGGCACTACAACTTGTTAACTTCTTCAATTAACCATGAATTTTGTCTGTCAGTTCTTTGAAGCCATTGCAATGTGATAGAATCCTTAGAGGTAAAATATAGAATATTGAGACAACTCACTTGGAGAATCCAGTATGTATAATTCTGGATTGAACAAATAGATAAGAAAATGGATACAGAGAGATGAAGCAATTTATTTAATGTCATATGATTAAATACAGACAAAGCTTATGCTGGGATTTACACAGCCTGGTTCCAGAGCCCGTGGACTGGTTTTCTGTTCTGAACATTCACTTCATTTGTTTTAATCCTTTCTGTATTATTTATGCAGGTATTCCTTTCCTTAGTAATATGTAAAATTTTTTTAAAGATGTAAGATTTATTCAAACGTTAAAATTTTGTCCTATATTTGTTGCAAACAATTATGCGACTATATATTATTTCATGTATTTTTTTCAGGATGCAAAATGCTTTTCTTCTTGAGTCAACATTTATCCATATTTTAGAACATTTTTAAAAGCATTTTAAATTCTCTTAAAACATAAATCAATTGTTTGGCTTTTGCTTGGATATATTTTACTTTAAATCTCTAATTCTGTAATTCATTTTAGTATAAGATAAAGCTTCAATTGGATGGTATTTTCAAGTAACAAGGTAGTTAGAAATACATCCTTTTTATCCTGATGAAGTTTCATTTCTGAGTTGCGTACCTACTGTTATATCTCGAGCTCTTGTCCAGCATCAAATGAAGAAACGGAGAGGGAGGAGTCAGGATGACACCATCACTGTAGCATCTCCACGTATATGGCTGTGATAGGCAGCCTTGTTCTGCTAACATGGCCAAAAAAAGAGAGGTAGTGACAGGTTGTTGTGACAACATGGTCAATGAGCACATGTAAGATCAATTGAAGGGTGGAGATAGAAATGGCTCAGTGAGCCCCGCCCTTGCTCTCTTGCTCTTGGATCTTCAGACCAGCTGGCTGCCTTCTTCGACCTGTGCCTCGATCTCCAAGTGACACTCCCCGCGGGACACCTAATCTGTGCACTGTGTTGCTGTAAGTTGAGTTTCCTTCAAGCCTTGCTTCGCCACGTTCCTGGAATATACATCTCTTGAGCTGGGGACTGTTGGACTCTGTCATCTGGCTGACTGTTGGTGATCTGCTCTGCTATTTGCTGCTTGTGGCCGGATGGCCTGAATTGCTCTACAGAGGACTACTCGGCAGTCCTCTAGACTCCAAGAACTGCCAGTGTACTAGCTGTCTCACGCAAGTGAGTTGCACCGAGCCAGTTGTACTACTTTATAGATTAGTTAACTGTTTATTTCTTATGTTATATATCCTTCTATCTATATAAATATATAAAGAGAATTGCTAATATCCTGGTTTTGTTTCTCTAGAGAACCCTGTCTAACACAGTGGCAGAAAGGCAATGGCACCAGCTGAGTGTGTTCCAGGGCTGCCCTTCATCAAGCCCAAGCCAGTCATCTTTCAGTAGAGAAGGAACACATCCCCCAACCAAACCCACTGAGGTAGAATCAGCTCCAACTATATAGGGTTTCCAGGGTCTCTCGCACAGGAGGCTGGAGAATTTAACATTGAATTACCATCACCCTCTTCATCTCTAAAACTCTAAGGCTCCTTCAACTTTAAACTTCTATATGCCACTATTATGGACACTCATTTGTGGAGGGCTGTGGGGGACAATGGGAGTCCCAAACCCATCTCTAGCGTATTTAGCCAGCCTGAGCCATTGGCAAATCCAATCTAGCAACAGGCAAGAGTGTCAACCAGTCTTACAACCAGGCAGAGATCATTGCAATGTTGATTATGTTGGATTGACCTTGATACTTGGCCAGTTGGCTATCCAATAGCTATGACCTGATTTTATTTCTGGGTGCAAGTATCTGTGATATGTAGCATATAGAAGCAATGTGATATGCACATTGCTGTCAACAAAAAAAAAATGGTAGGAGAACACTGATTTCATTCATGTTCTTCATGTCTTTCTAATGGCACTGTTTGGCCAAAATTTACTTCAGAAAAACTGGCGTGTCGTCTTGCAGTACCTTAGGCAAGGGCATCAGAATGGTAGCAGTAGGAAAAGACTATTTTGTTCTTCTAGTCCAAGCCCCGAAATGCATCTGCTCAAATTTATTCCCATTAAAACTGAAGCTTTTCTTTGTAAAAACAGGGTTCTTGTAATACGACTAAGCTGCTGTGACCTTCAGTGATGTGCCAAGTGCATGTTTGTCTCATTAGACAAGTTATTTGGCCTGAAGGCAAATATGTTACTACTTATGATGAAAGGCGAGCCTGAAATAGGAATCCTTGTATTTGAAAGGAGAATAAGAGGGAGCTTTGGCAGAAACCAGTTTATCAAGCATTCTGTGCCACCTGCCTCCTTTGCATTCTTGAATGCAGAGATCTGAGTTGCTATGACTTCCAGTGATATCCATCAAATACAAACATGTGACAGTTTAAGACTTGTGATGGTTAACTTTATGTGTCAGCTTGGTAAGGCTATGATGCTACCCAGTTGAGTAGTCAAATATTCATCTGTATATTGTTATGAGCATCTTTAAATTTGAATATCACATTCAGTAGACTTTAAATAAAGATTATCTTCCAAAGCAGATGGTGTCTGGCAATCACTCAGACTAGTGTCTGGAGTTTTAAAGACTGCATTGCAGCCATCTAAGTGAGGAAGCAACTGAGTCCACACAGAAGAAGCAAAGCAGCCTGTGTGACTCAAAGATGGCAATTAATGAAACTCAAAGATTGTGAAGAGAAAAGCGTCAGAGCAAAAATTATGGACACTCATTTGTGGAGGGCTGTGGGGGACAATGGGAGTCCCAAACCCATCTCTAGCATATTTAGCCAGCCTGAGCCATTGGCAAATCCAATCTAGCAACAGGCAAGAGTGTCGACCAGTCTTACAACCAGGCAGAGATCATTGCAATGTTGATTATGTTGGATTGACCCTGATACTTGGCCAGTTGGCTATCCAATAGCTATGACCTGATTTTATTTCTGGGTGCAAGTATCTTTTACTGATTCCATGACAGAAATTTTTTCCCTGGCTTTTTGAATGCTGTTGGGGGTCTTTTCCTTCTTGCACATTATTTGCATTTTTGTCTGTATATTTTTATGCTTTTATCTTTATCACTTTAGTGCTATTTTGTTTTTGACTGTTGTCTGTTGGGTCTCCAGCTGTGAGGCACAGAAGGAGTGGATGCCTAATGAGAATAACTGTGACAGGGAATTATAGAGATTGCAGGGGTGGAAGTAGATGATAGAGAGAGGAAGGAGAGTAAATTATGAAGAGCAGACAGTACTGGAATGGACTTTGATTGCCTAACCCAGACGTGATTTAACCATGGGGTAAGGGATGGGGAATTTACGTGGGGTGATCATATAATTCTCCTTAATATTTGTGATTGAACTATTGAATGATATGATATGTAAATTACTTGCCAAAAAATGTTTCTAAAAGGGCTGAGCCCCGGTGGCGTAGTGGTTGTGCGCGGGACTGCGGCCCACTGGGACGGAGGTTCAATTCCAGCAGTGGGGCTGGGCCTCCTACTCCCACCGCTGGAGAGCAGTGATGCCCCGGCAAAAAAAAAGGTTTCAAAAAACTTCTATAATGTAAGTGGGCTTAAGTTCATCAATTGAAGGATTTCAGAGTAAAACTGCACAGTCTAGCGACACAAAGCCAGGGGACCTTTGGGAGGTGTGTATCAAGGAAATGATACAGAGAGAGGCTTGCATCAAGGAAATGACTCACACAATTGTAGAAATGGACAAAGTCAAAGTTTGTGGGTTACATGTCAGGTGGGAGGCATCTTTCGACTCAATTAGCTACAGGGGCTGATGAACCCAGGACCAACAGGTCAGACTGAAAGCTTCTGGCTATAGACGCAAAGGAATCCAAGATGGGCAGGTAAGGTGGCAGGCTGCTGCTGACTCCTGGGATCCGGAGACTGTGCAGCAGACTACTACTAGATCAAGTGCGAGGAACTGGAGGTAAGAGAACAGGGCAGTGAAAGGGTACAGAGCCAGCAAAATACAAGCACATTTCCCCCCACAATTAAAATGACAGTTCTATTGTTTCATCCTCCTCACATGTAATGTGTGCGATGAAGATATAAAGCAAAGGGAATCTTTTAGCTTTGGTGATGTTATTAAGTGCCATCTGTTCTATGCACAAAAGAATGAAACAACGGATAGTCCTGTGCCATTCTTATAAGTGTTCCTGTGCCTGAGCCCATGGCTGTAGCCACTGTGTCAATTTATGTCTTTGAGGGTCTTCCTCTTTTTTGCTGCTTCTTCATTTTACTAAGTATCATGTCCTTCCCCAGGGGTTCTTCTCGCCTTAAAACATGCCCAATATATGTGACATGAGGTGTCTTCATCCATGCTTCTAAGAAACATTCTGGCTGTACTTTTCTTAAAGACTGATCTGTTTGTTCTTTTTTCAGTCCATGGTACTTTCAATTCTCTTCTCCAGTACCACAATACAAATGCATGGATTCTTCTTTAGTTTTTCTTATTCAACTTCCACATGAGCGGATTCAAAATACAACAGCTTGGGTCAGGGACATGTCCTTCAAAGTAATATCCTTGCTTTACAGTGGTTTTGAGCAGCAGTCTTACTCAATAGAATGCATTTTTAAAAAAATTCTTTGACTGCTGCTTCCATGAAGATTGATTGTGGATGTGCTAGTTCGGGTAGACTAGAGAAAGCACTTCATAGACACACATATGCACATAAGAGAAAGGTTTATATACAAGAGGAATGGAACATTGAGAAAGCAACCCAACCCAGGCCAGACCAAGTCCCTAAGTCCAATAGTAGCCTGGGTGTCCTATGTCCAATACCAATCCATAAGTCCTCTTCAGACTCACAAACCACATGCAATAATGCCAGACCAATCACAGGCCAGTGGACGCAGAGTCTTGTGTATCCAGTGGTGGTTTCTATATCTCAGTGCTGGCAGGGGTCTCCTGGTGGCTTCTCCAATTTCCAGGGCTCAGGGTCTATCCGCATACTGCCATGTGTCTTGTCAGTAGAGCATCTCTGAGGGACTGAGTTAGTAAGTCTCTCACCTGCAAGGGGAAATATCTCAATATTTCCCAGAATTCTCAGGAGAAAGCCATGTCCACATAGAGGTCTCATTGGCTATCTCCAGATTGACAGCTAGACTCCACTCCTACACTCCCAATCCTGAAATTGACACAAGAGTGCATGACTGCCACAGTGGGTCTAAGCAAAACAATATGCTTGACAGCTTTAGTGTTTTATTCATTTATCCTACTAGCTATTGGTCCAGTTGTGAGGACTTTGGTCTTTTTTTGTATTGGGTTGTAATTGGTACCGAAGGCTGTGATTCTTGATCTGCATTAGCAAATGTTTCAAGTCCTCCTCACTTTCAGCAGGCAAGGTTGTATCATCTGCATATCTCGGGTTGTTTATAAGCCTTTCTTTAATCCTAATGATAAATTGTTTTTCATATAATTCAACTTCTCTGTTTATTTGCAGTCTTCCTCTATAAAGATTGACAGTAATACCTTACACTAAAACTAACTGTCAAGTTCAATAAACAGAAAATAACAATGAAGGCGATTGGAACCCTCCTACGCTGCTAGTATGACAGTAAATACATGCAACCACTGTGAAAAGTGTCATGGCACCACCTCACACAACTGTGAACAGAAGCTCCAAATAACCCGGCTATCTCTCTGCTGGCTACATATTCTAAAGGAGTACAAGTCATAACTTTACCAGCCATATGCACACCAATGTTCAGTACAACACTACTCATAATAGCCAAAAGATAGGAACAGATGAACCACCCACCAGTAGAAGAATAAATAGATAAAGAAACCTTGGTACATACACACAATGGAAATGTTACATGTTGTTAAAATCACGATAAAGCTATGAAGCATCTTATTACAGAGTTGGACCTGGAACATCATGTTTAGTGAAATTACTCAATCACAAAAGACAAATGTTATGTGAAAGTGTGATTGTAAGTGAAAAATTTATAAAAACCAAGAGAAAAACATTTCTGTCCAAGGGAGACTTTGGAGAGATCTCCAAAGAAAGAAAGAAAGAGAGAGAGAGAGAGAGAGAGAGAGAGAGAGAGAGAGAGAGAGAGAACATGGGAGAAAGAGAAAGGAATGGACCAGAAAGGAGATGAAGTGTTCACTTTGGTATTATAGATGATGGCTACCCAACTGGATGGGTGTGTGTGGTATTCCACAATCTCATGTCAGCATGAAAATATTAAGAGTGAAGGTATGGAGTCTAGCCTGTCAATCAGCCTGATGATGCCTCCTTAAGGGTGTGGCCTTCTGGTGGGCATTCTGGGAGCTTCCACTCTCTCTCTCTCTGCCTTTGCTTTCCTGTTGAAAAGCCACTTCTACTCAAGCTGATGGCAGCCAGAGCCCTGGAGATGCATTCACTGTCAGAGGGTCTACAAGACTTTGCACCTGCTGATTTCCCTACATTCTGCACAATTGCTTGGCCTGCATGAGTCTGGAGATGGATTTTTGAACTAATATTGGACTTATGGGTTAATATCATACTTATGGACTTGACCTGGGCTGGGCTGGCATGTTTTCTATACAATTACTGTTCCATATAAAGCTCTTTCTTCTACAGACATATGAGCATCCTTGGATTTGTTTTTCTAGTCAACCCAGGCTAACACAGTGATCAAGGAGTGGTCAAAAGGGGGTGCTGATTGTAATTTAAACTGTTGAATACAAAGTTGATAATTCAGATTATAAAAATGTAATCCCCTTCCAAATTTACACTGGAAAAAGAAAGATCAGCAGCTGGACAGCAGGTTGATGGGGCAGGCCTACTCCATCTGAGGGAGTTGCGAGGTGTCCGAATGGACTCAGTGGTGCCGGGCTTGGCTGTGGTCTTCCTATATAATCCTCATTGTTCTTCAGATAGACCTCTAGGGTATTTCCAAAATATAATTTCTAATGTATCTCTAATATGTAACTTACAGTTACACACCAGAATGTAGCATACAGCAAATAGAATAAATGGTTCATATTCATGCATGTACACATTTCAAACAAAATATGGAACACAAATTGCAAGGAAATATATATGTAGCATCTTATAATGACCACAGGTGACCCACAGGAGAAAGATAAGGCTGTCTGTTCCCATAAAAATCTACAGCTTAGGAAATCTTATTTTGGATCCTGAGGCCCTCTGCTGGTGTAGGGGCTATGATTTGGGCTGCTAACCTCAAGATAAGCGGTTAGAGATCACCAGCCCCTCTGTGGGAGGAAGCGGAGATTAGATACTCACAGGGGCAGTTCTTCCCTGTCCCATAGGATCGCTGTGAGTCAGTGTTGCCCCTGTGACAGTGATAGACATTGGGTTTGGACTTTAGTACATAAATGCAGTGAATGTTTTAGTATTGCTCTTCAAGCCACAGTCTTTTAAATTCCACCTTTGTTTCCTGCTGACTGTGAGTAAGAAGATGGGGAAAGATACTGATAGGATTATATGATTTGATTTTGAGTGATAGCTAACAGTGTTAATTGTGAGCCATCATCTCAGAAACAAGAAGGAAAACTTGACCACCAGCAAGGGTGAAGAGCAAGGAGTGAAATGCACCTTTGGACCTTAAGATCCCTGCACATTGAACCTTCTTGCTCCAGGAGACACCTTGGAGTCCAGAGGAACAGCAACCGAGGAACCAAGAACCAGGCCATGAGTCAGAGTGGCAAAGTTCCCAGCCCTCACAGCAAGTACAGGGGAGTACTTTGAGGCAGGAGGCTGGCATGTACAAGGTGGTGCATTTGTGCACTTAGTAGGGGGCCCTGGGGCTGAGTGCCTTCAGGTTGAGGCCTACACTGGATTGGCATGTCTCTGGCTATCTATTTGATGCCATTAAAGAGCTTTGTAGCACTGTCTGAGGAAGGCAGAGATCAGACCAAGAGGTTGAGGACCATAATGATGCCCACCTGTGGGGTGGGCACGGCAGAGAAGTATCTGTCCTGATTGAACAATGGTATAGTCAGCATTTCTTACCAGACTAGTAGAACTGAATTGTAACCTCTTAATTTCCTGAAAAAAAAAAAACCCAAACCCACGAATTCACCCATGAGTTCTGCGTGGTCATTGCAATGACTTAGCAAACTCAGCCACAGCAGTGGTGTGCTATAGGAAGGACGGTGGGAATGAGAAGCGAGTAAAAAGGGATGGAGGATTGAGGCATATCTGAGCCCAGCCTCATAAAACTCTGCCTGGTGGCAATTAGCCTTGGGAACTAGAGGAGGTCAGATAGGGCCTCCTCATCACTTCTGCAGTGTGTTATAAATGCAAAATCTTTGTATAGGATATATCGTTTATCGACACCTATGCAAGGGGCTAGCGCATGAAGTCGTGTGCAGCTTCAAAACCTTTAGGACTGTGCTCGGTTTGAGAATGAGAAGTGATGAGCGTTAGGGCTGGAAAAAGACATACCTCTGCAGAGAGGACCATGGAGAGTAAGTTCACATTCATGCTGGCTCATTGTGGCACTAGAAGACAGGCTAGAAATGCCCCTGTGAATTGCCATGCCTGTAGCTCTTCATGGGAACCGAGAGTTCTGCTTTTCTCCTTCAAAAGGGTGGTGGTTTCACAGTGCTGATCTTACACTTGCAGCCCAAAGTGTAATCATGACTGGCCATGCAATTATCAACTATTTCGTAAACTAAGTAGCAGATAAAGGGTAGTTTATTTTACAATCCTCTATACATTTGGATTTGCATGCATTATTTCAACATAAGTGATTTGGAGACTAGTGTATTGGTCTGAAGTTGTTTCCATGATGCCCTTTCCTCTCAGTCTGGCTCAGTGTCAACTACTTGACATTTTGCTTCCCCTACCCCCCACCCCCACCCCCAGGCCTGTATAATGTAAGAAAATTCTCAACATCCCAGTTCTCTTAGAAAATGTCTAAAACTTTCACTGAAACACTTTTTAGCTACCAGACCCTTGAGTTTGAGGCATTTTGTGAAGAACAGGGAGACTTGGAGCAGATCTCCTTGCTGAAATGGAAGGGGATTTCAAAACCAGACTAGGTATAATTCTCTTATTCAAAATTTCAGGATTCACAAGGTAGAGATTTTATGTTGAGTAAGACATTGTGGTGAAGTGGAATTAGTAGGTATGGCTATTCGATCCACTATCTTTGCAATTCCTGCCTAATGCCTGGGTGATAGATAGGGCTGGAACTCAGGGATCCATCAGCTTTTGTTATTCCACTGGGAACAGTCATTTCAGAAGCAGTAAGAGGACACTCATGACCCCCACTAGGGAAGGCCCATGAGAGCAGAGAACTTCTGAGACTCCTGAGCAGAGTAGTGGAAATGGCCATGGCAGCATGAGACACAGAAGTGGATTTCCAAGCCCACGAAATGGTGGAGCTGAGAGCCTCCAGGAAGAAGACTGGCTTGCAGAACGAAGTGTCTTTGGGCATTTACCAACACTAAATGAGGTTCTGACACTTGCTTGAGCAAATGAGACGCCAAGGAGCCCCATGCCTGAGAGGTTGGGGTGTAGAGAGAGATATGCTTGCAAGTATCACTGAAAGGAGGAAGCTGTTTTGTGAACAAAAGGACTGTCTTCTTTATGTTTTCTGTTCTTGACTTGTAACTTGTTAATTTGCCTAATGACAACCTCCATGATTGTGAGTATGATCTGTGAATTCTGTGTGGCCATTGCAATGGGTGATCTGACCCAGCAGAGAAGCAGAGTTCCTTGAATGACCTAAGAGTTGGTTTTGGAATAGTTCAAAGGTAAAAGCATAACTTACCTCTACTTTATAGGCATTGTTCTTGGGTAGATGCAGAGTTGTATTCTCCTTTCTTCTGTCACCAGAGGACATCAGACCTGGACCACTTCCTCATATAGCTTCATGATCTTTGTATTAAGTCAAGAGTTGTTAAGTAAAAAGTTTTGAACTTAGGTAAAATATTATGTGAGAATGTAGTAACATAGGTAATTGTTGTAGACAGAAAACTAACTGTCCACAAAATCATTTAAGTCTCCTTTAGTGTACACAGGAAAACCACATTGACAATCTTGCTACTAACTCTGAGCATGTGATTGGTTTTTGGCCAAATAAATGAAGGTTGAAGTGATTTCTGCTACTTCTGTACTTGTATGCATAATATCTTGTTCAATCTTTCATTCTAACTTTCTCTGTCTGAAAGAATGAAATATCAGTCAACCTCCATGAAAGGAAACTGAATTTCTGTGCTGCTTTATGGGATAGAGTCACCTAGGACATCCTAGCAAGATAGCTATATGCATCCTATGTGAATGCAAGAAATAAGTTAGTGTGCTAAGATATGAAGATTTTGGAGTTGTCACAGGTATTATTATACTGTGAGTTATCCAGTAGTTGATTTCAACAAAGTATATTTTCTAAAATGTCTCAGGAAGTTTTTCAAATGTCCAGAAAAACTAACATCTGACATAGAATTATTTAACTACTTGATTAGGTACTGAAACTAAATGGTTTCAACATAATTCAGCCTGTTTTTTATCTGCCATTACCACTACAAAGGAAGGACAATGCCAAGAGGATAAAATGACTTTTTGAGAAAAGATGATATAGAGTTGGACAGAAAGAAAGATTTTCTTAAACATGTCTATGTTTCAATGTTTGCTCTTAGTATGCACTTTCTGTTTCCTTTGGCGTATTCTGGTGACTGTTACCAGGGATAATCAAAGCTCTGAAACTGTAATTTGGCACTATGAACTCACAAAAATGCATCTTCAACAGAAACAGCTACTTATATTTCATCGTGGATTACAATTGTGGATTACAATTGTGGCTAAGAGTTTTGATTTTAAAGGTAAGCTTTCTGTTCAAGGGAGTTTAGTGTTGAAGAGAAGTAATGTAACTGAAAAATCTTTGAGATGCAATGAATCATTGAGGAAAGATACGAGCAGTCCATTATTTTTCCATACATCTATCTACCACCTCCAGTCACTTGCCCACTCATTGAAGACATCCACAACTCCATTTCCCTACTTATCCATTCACCCACCCACTCACCCATTCCATATCTATCTATCGATATCAGCTTACCTTATGACACTGAACTCTGGTTATATTAATGGAACATAGAGTACCTGAGACCTGAAAGAACTACCATGTGATGGTGGCTAAAACTATCACACACATATATATAAATGTACATAGTTTGGTTTCCTTAGTATTGTACGAAGCAGGCAGTCAAAACTAATTTTTTGAATGACATTGAAAAAGAGTTGTCCTGCATGCTCAGGAAGTAGCCTGCCCAAAATACACTTCTTGTAAGAAAAGTTATAAAAAATTATAATGTATTATGGGTGAGACTATATGATGACAATTGAATAGTTCACTATTTTGGGGTTGAAGTCAACTTATAGCCTCATTTAAAAATATACACCTACTCACACATCCAGTTGAGTCAAAGAGTTAAATATAAAAACACATGATTGAAAACCAAGCATACTTGGGTGAATATTTTCTGAAGCATCTGCATAATTGCAGCGAGGATGCTTTAGAATAAGCTGCATGTGTTTCTCCCATGCTGCTTAAGGAAGAAACCTCTCTATGAGTTTTAGCAGGGCCCAGGGACACTTTGTGAGGATTATATCATCTCTTAACTTATGGAAAGAATGGGTATGTGACCAAGTTCTGGCCAAAGCAATGTGAGTTAACGTGATATAACACATCTTTAAGAAGAGTAAGATCCTGAAATAGGAATGTCTTTGTTCTTTCTCTCTCTGGCACTGACTTGGAAATAGTTATAACTGAAATAGCTGTCTTGAATGTAGAGATGGAAAAGTTATATTAAGCATGAAGCAGCTCAGAACCAAATTCTTTGGGGCTGCCACATTGGTAAGAAATAAAACCAACCCCAACTGTGGCTGTTAAGTCAAGTCTGCCTGTGGGTGGCCTCTCAGGTCAAAGAGCAGGACTGCTGCACACATGTGTTTTGACTGCAATCTTGATGGAAGCAGCTAACCAGGCCTTACTTCTGTGACACAGCTAGGTGAAAGACTTTTAGGTAAGGGTTAGGTAGTACCTGCTGGCTGCTACTTTATCTGTTCTGACTCATAGCACCTTGATGTGCAACAGAAGGAGACACGGCCTGGTCCTACACCATCCGCACTGTGGCTGCTATGTCTGCACCTCTTGTTGTAGCCACTGTGTCACTCTGTCTCTCTGAGCATCTTCCTCTTTTCCGTGGACCCTCTAGTTCACCAAGTAGGATGGTCTCTCTTTTTGTTTGTTTGTTTTGGTATGTGTGTGTGTGTGTGTGTGTTTTGTGGGCATCTCTGCCTGCTCGTGGGAGTAGGAAGCCCAGCCTTGCTCCTGGAGAGCTGCTGCTGGATTTGAACCTCCAATCCTGTGGACCACGGTCCTGCACACAACCACTATGCCACCAGGGCACAGCCCCAGATGGTCTCTCTTGATCGTATGTCCAAAGTATGAAGGAAGCATCACCATCCTTGCTTCTAAGGAGCATTGTGACTGTACTTCTAAGATGTGTTTTTTCTTCTTTTGGCAGGCGACATTACCTTAATCCATCTTGTCAGCACCCTAATTCAAATTCACCCCTTTTTCTTCAGTCTTCCTTACTGATTCCCCAACCTTTTCATGCTTCACTGAAGATTGAAAATACCATGACTTGGATCAGTAATGTCAACGATTTGAGTCATTCAGATATCTGGGATGACATGAGCATGTGTTTTACCTGAGCAGCTTGATACCTTGATGTCTTAATGGCTGCTGGGCCTGCTATCGTTAATGTAGCTGCTTTTAAAACTACTCAAATATTTTTTAACTGTCATCTTTCTATGCAACCAATATATTTACACACCGCACTCCTTAGTCTGACTTCCAGCTAGTACCTTAACTATGGCTTCCAGGTGCTGCACCCTCAGAGCCCTGGTCCTCCCTGCTGGCTTCGCTCGCCTGGTCACCAGTTTCTCAGCTCTGCCCTGACTCTGCTCAAGTCACGTTGCTACTTGCTATTTCTAGAACATATCAGAGATGACCTGCCTCGGGGGTCTTTCATTTGCTTTTTCCATTTCAAGCATCACCCTTCCCTCAGTTAGCCGCAGGGCTAAAACGGTCTCGTCCTTTTATCAGCAGAACCATCCCAAACCTGTCCCCAGACATGTTGCTACAGAGTTAATTCTGAGTTCATCTCACAGAGATTACTGGTTCAATACTTTTTTTTCTCTCCTCCAGCTGTATTCATTAAAGAAGGAGTTTGCCAAGCCTTTCTTTGGCAGTGCTATGGGGTGGGTTGGAGCTGCCCCTCTTCAGGTGAACAGAGAGCAAACTATTGGCACCATCCATCCATGAGGCCGTCCCAAAGCAGGCTAGAAACCTAGCAAACCTTTCCCTACTGCTTCCATCTTTCCCCCAGTCTCTCAGTAGCTTATTTTCTCTCTCTCTCGTCTTATATTTTATTCTCCCTAAGATATAGTACCATATGATATTCTTGTCTCTTTTTATTTTTTTATTATTTATCCCCTCAAAGAAAAACATGAGACCCATCAGGGTTTGTTGCTCTGAGGTACCTTAAGTCGATTCTGACCCAGAGAGACACTGTGCACGTCAGTGTGAAACCGCACAGGCCTGCGCCATCCTGACCGCTGCTCCAGCACACCCAGCAGGACACTGCTATTCCCCAATGCCTCCTCACCGCCTGCTTCATTTGTGTGTGTCTGCCTGTCCAGGAGAATGGAAGCTCTTGGAGGGCCAATAAAGTTCTTTTTTTTTTTTTGTTGTTGTTGTTCACTGGAGAAGATCCTCAATGCTTAAAACAGCTTTTGATTGTGGTATGTGCTCCTTATGTATATTTAATAAAGGGAATGATTTTTTGATATACACAAACACCAGAGAAGAAAATATGAATGGCCAAGAAAACATAATAATCCACACTACTAATAAGACAAACAAATTTACAAAGCATTATTTTATTGTATCTAATTGGTACCTTGCTTTAGCTCAAAACAGACAGAACACAAGGATGTGACAGTAAACACTCATGCAGTCTTCAGCTTGGCTGGGTTTGTTTTTGCTAGAATCTTGCCAAATTTGCTTCCATTCTCTATCTCTATTTGTTTATTTATCTAGTTATAGCCTTTGAGAGCTTTTTGTGAACATCCTAACACTTTTCTCTTAAATGCTTTGACTTATACATCCCAAGAGAACATGAATTTTTCTATTTGATCATATTTCGATTATATTTCACATTCTGATAATTTATCATTAATATAGTAAGTGTAATATCTACTTTAATGTTTCTATTTTGCTTCTTTACTTGATTTCTCTGGGTTCTAATACCATTTTATTTTTTTGTGGGCATCACTGCCCTGGTGGGAGTAGGAGGCCCAGTCTTGGTCCTGGAGAGCTGGTGCTGGATATGAACTGCCAACCCTGTGGGCCACAGTCCCGCACACAATCACTACGCCACTGGGGCTCAGCCTCATCTACTACCATTTTAATGCCCATGACTGCACGGAAACTCTGACACAATTCAAGATGCAAGGGTTTATTAGGGAAGTTAACTCCAAACACAATTGTGCAAGACAAAATGGGTGCAAGCAAATGTGGTCAAGAGAATGAATGGTGCTCAGCTACCAAAATATACAGCCTGGGATCTTAAAGGCTTAAAGTTAAACAAGCAACATTATCAGGAAAGCAAATAAGCTCACATGGAAGAAGCACAACCAAACATGTGATCTTGAGGTGTCAACAATCCCAAATAATTATATTGATGTCAACAAGGAAGGTTGGGATGGAGATCCAAAGCCCCTCTGTAGATAATTGGACATCACCCCACAGAGAGTTTATAAGGAAGGGATGATTCAAACAAGGTGTAGTATGGCACTGAATAATCAGGCATTCTTTTAGCTCCTGAATGCGTCCTCTCCTCAACTTCCATGACCCAGTTCTACTTTACAAAATTGGTTAGACTGGAGAACACACATTGGCACAGAGAAGAGCTGTCAGTGCATGGAATTCAGGAGAGATAAACCTCTCAGGAACAGCAGTGCACGTAATGATACCACGAGGAGAGGAGGATGGTTGGGGATGTGGAAAGGGGAGAAAGGGAGAACCCATCACAAGGTTGGATATATATTCCCCTGCCCAAGTGGACAAATAACACAAATGTGGGTGAAAGGAGACAGTAGACAGTTTGAGATAGGAAATAATAATAATATATCATTGATTAAGCATTCATGAGGGTGGGAGGACCAGAAAGGAAGGGCGAATAAGAAGAGCTTATACCAAGGCCACAAGTAGAAAGAAAATGTTTTGGAAATGATGATGACCACATCTGTACACATCTGTACAAATATGCTTGATACAATTGATCAGTATTGTTGTTTACACAGTTTCTGGTCTGGCAGTAAATGCCCAAAGGGAAGAATCACTCAAGTCGAAGCTTCACAGTTTAAGATTGGTGGGCCAGCAATCCCAGCTCCCAGAATGTAGTGCCCACAGGCGCCCCAACTCCAGGAAACGTCAACCTAAAGACACTCCCTTTCACTTTCATGGGTCAGCAAGCCCAACTTTGCTCAATTAAGTGTCCGTAGCCACCCTTCTCCACAAGTCACCTCCTGAACAAAAGTGTCCAGCTTTATTTGCTTTGTGGGTTGGGAAAACCATCACTCTGTTCCATGCTCTGGCTCCTGGTTCTGCTGCTGCTCCCCTGATGTTGCAGCGGCCATCTGGACTCTGGAGGTTGGCTGTGCAGGGATTTTAAGTCGAGGACTTGCTCCCCTCCTGCCACTTGGTGGTAAAAAGATTCCTGCTCTTGCTTCTCAGAGGACTCATTTCATATCCAATAGGATGATGCTCCACAGAATCCTGTTCACAATTACTCAGGTACCAGATAAATGATGACTCCTTGGGGTGTGGCCTATTACATAGCCATCAAGAGACCCGGCAGAGAACTTGCCCTCTCTTCATGTTGTTGCCCTGGATCCTGTGTCTGTTTTCCCGGAACTTGGGGCAGGCAGTCGACCATGTAACCTGCTGACCTGGGAGCTTTTGGTAGCCTGCCTCTTGCCTGTCTTGCATTTACTTGACTCTGCTTCCACCAGTCTATGGTCTTTCGGCCTCCTATCTTGTCTTCCTCCTTCTGGTTTTGCATCTTACCCATGGACATGACTTGAACGGGGTTTGGCTGTTCTATGTCATGGTGGGCTTCTTCCTTCATATACATTTCTTTCCTAGACATAAAAATAAGGTAAAATAAAATAGAATAAGAAAACATTTCCTTTGCCTTCCCCAATATCTCTCTCCTCTTTCCAAACACTGGCATTTCTGACCATACAGGCTAGTTGTTCTGCAGATAGTCTCACCATAGGATTGATCTGAGTGCTTCTTTACCATTATACTCAGGTTAACAATGTGGGGAAGGAATAATTTGCTAGCACACGGTTGGTACTGCGTTTTCAATGTGCCATTTCAGAGAGCTTTGATTGTCAATTAGTCCCCAATTAAAAAAGAAGCAGAAGAACCGAAGTCAATTCCAGACTTAGCAGGAGTGTGGCTTATAGGCTCTCAAGTGAAACATTTTAAGTTCACCATATTCTAGCTGTTGTTTTATGAAGTAAGGCCTTTGGGTCTGCAAAAAACTGCATAATTAGATGAGGGTTCCTGATGTCCCATGTTGTCAGTTAAGGAAAATAAAATCTATCATCAATTTTAGATAGATTATTTAATGAATAGATGTTTCCTTTTGCAAAAATAATCATTTTCCTTTCCCTTCCCATGGAGAAGAAACTAAAAGGTTTACTAGGCCATCAGGGAGATGCTAGCTAGGACTGTACATTTCAGATTCTGAACACCATAGTAGCTCCTGTCATTATGTCCTTGGACCAAGTTGTTTAGTTGTGGGTCACCTCATGTCATTGTAGAAATAATGAACCATCATGCTGCTGTTCCTATCATATTTCTATAAAAGCTCTGTGCTAACAAAAGACATTCAAAATGGCATAAATTTTGTGATTTAAAGGAAAGACAAACAGAGAGGCAACACTCACTCGACAGAAACTGTTTTCATAATTAGCTTGACAACATTCCTTAGAAGCTGCAATTTCAATAGATTACACATTTGCTCAAAAGCAAAGCGGGGAGCTGGGGAGCCCAGGCCCATGTTATCCACCACCCCCCACCCCCAACCCCCCAGCAGAGAAAACACTGATCTTCAAAGTCTCCTCCACAAGGAAAGCCTACTATTTTAAAGACAATCTTGCCATTATAATGGAGTCCCTTTTTATTTAGAAAAATTAACTGGCCTTTTGTTAAGATTGGATTTTACAGTGAATAGATCAAAGCATATTAGAATAAATACCCTCATAGTGCCAGGTTTCGGGGTGGGGGAGGGGACCGCCACTGCAATTTTTATAAGAGGATCAAATTGAAAGCACACACTCTGTGCTTGAACACAATTAATCCAATTTTAATTGTTGTTTTATGAGATGAAGTTTCTTAAATCGGTAAAATATGCCCACAACTATTTATCAGAGGATTCCTTCCTTCTCATTGTCTTCACTGAAATGTGATTCTTTTTTTAATGACATACCAATGCTTTTATTTATTAGCAGTTTTATTGACATGTAATTTGTGTAACATACAACTCAATGGCTTCATTATACGATGGCAAGTGGTGCACGAATCACCACAATAAAATTTAGATTGTTTTCTTCTTTCTTGTATCCATTATTACTAGAGTTATGGCAACGTCACATGAATTTGAAGGGAAGGGGAAGATAAAAATAGTGGGTATCAGAAATTTGATTCTTGACACAGGAATCTACTCTCTTTGTTGCAACCTGCTCTCTCCGATTCCATATGCCAAGGTTCCTCAGGGAGCTGATTCTTTGACTCTCTGTTGCTTCCAGACCTTGGTTATTTTAGACTTGGGAGGCTGAGGCACCTAGCTAGAGCTTCCCAGATCCCTTTTCTGTCGATGATTTAAAATTCTGACTGTTTGCCTAAATCAGTTAAGCAAATTATCTTGGAATGCATCCACTTCTACTTCTGTACTTGGGGAATTTACAAATAAATATGGGGAAGTTAAAATAGTCTTACTTCAAAATAATTGCTTCGCATTGTTTCTGTGAAGCATGGCTTCTCAACAGTACCATTGACACTGGGTGAATCTGCTTCATAAGATGTCTTTAATGTATTGAAAAGCAAAGATGATAGTTTGAGGACTACGTTACGCCCGGCCCATGCCATGGTATTTTCAATCTCTTCCTATGCCTGTGAAAGTTAGACACTGAAAAAGGAAGAACGAAGAAGAATTGAAGCATTTGAATTATGGTGCTTGCTCTTCCTTGAAGAATTCTCCGTGTGCAGTAATACAGTTCTCTGTGTTTTCAAAGACACCATGTTTCGCTAAATATTCTGATATTGTCTCCTTGAAATTTAAATGTTGAACCAGGCCCTGGACAGTTCATTTTGGATTGTATTATATAGGCAGTTCTGGTTCTTGTTATAAATTGGGTTTCCCAGTGTGGCAGTCACTATCTGGTGTCAATTTCAGGCTTGGGAGAGTAGGGGTAGAATCTAGTCTGTTAATCTGGAGATAGCCAATGAGACCTCTATGTGGGCATGACTTTCTTCTGAGAATTCTGGGAAATATGACCATATTTCTCCCTTGGAGGGGAGAGATTTATCACTCAGTCCTTTGGAGACACTCTACTGACTAGACACAAGGCAGTATGCTGATAGACCCTGAGCCCTGGAAACTGGAGGAACCATGATGAGACCCCTGCCAGCGTTGAGATGCTTCTACCTTGGATACACAAGACTCTGCACCCACCAGTCTGTGATTGTCCTGGTGTCATTACACATACTTTGTGAGTCTGAAGAAGACTTTATAGACTGGTAGCTGACATATGGAATATTATCTGACTTGTGGACTTGGCCTGGACTGGGTTGGGATGCTTTCTCAATGCTCCATTCTTCTTGTATATAAACCTCTCCATTATATACAGATGCATGCTTATGGATTTGTTAGCCCTACCTAGACTAACACACCCAGGAAAAAGATTCTGAGTTAGAGAACAGCATTCAGGAGATTCTGTATGAACTGCTTTTGTTATCTTAACTCGTAGAAGGGAAAAGAAAGGATATCAGGCACAGAATTTTTGTGTCATCTCTGTGAAGGGTGGGCCTTCTGTGTTGTGTTCTAATTATCATCAGCCTCAAACTTTCTGGTGGAGATTTTTGGTATGATTTTCTTTATAAGAAATATAGGATAGGTAAATCTATATACAGTCACTAGATTAAATAGATACTTAGGGTTATGACAGGGGAAATTGGTCAGAAATGGAGAGCTGGTAGCAATGGATACAAGAAAAAAGACAGTGAACCCCAATTTTTTGTGGTAATGATTGCACACCTCTTTTAATAGACAGTATTTAAACCTTTGAAAATATCGATCACACACAGGGAGTTAGTTTGTCAATACAACAGCTTCAAAACAAAACAATAGTATCATTTTGAAGTTCTTCAAACAAGGGTATGCATTACAGAAATGAGTCAAACTGTTTTAAACTTTTAAAATAATTTCAAACTTAAAACTATTTTAAATGAATTAAAACTATTTTAAACTATTCTAAATACACAAAACTCCTGTGCACTATTTTATTGTAAGGGCTTGATTCACTTTGGAAATTTTTATATCTTCACTCCTATTATTGCTGCCAAGTTAATATTCTATGTTTACCACAGAAGAAAGTTCCTGACAATGAAAAATTTAAAGCTTATTAATAATGATAATGTGAACAACACCTTAATGTTTTAAGCACTTACCCATGTCAGGCATGTCTAAATATCTTCATGCACATGATCTCATCTAATCTCAATAATTTATGACAGTTGTTATTATTATCCTTATTTGCATTTATTTATTTCTGGTGAAGAAATTAAAATTCAGGGAACTTATCTTGTTTGCCTGAGGTTGGTAGAATGAGGATTTAGATGAATGTTTTCCTGGTTCTAATGCATTCTAATTGCCTGATTGAAAACAAGCATACAAAAAAAATCCACATAAACAAAACCCAAAAATTGTCAAATCCATTCCAAGGCATGGAGACTGCATGTATAACAAAATAGAACTGAGCTCCACAGGGCTTTCTTGGCCATAATTTTATAAGACCTAACTTAATTTTTCCAATAAATGATTTGTAGAAGTAGTCTTTCTCTAACTTGCCGAACAATAAAAATATAGCTAGAATTCAAGATGAAAGGTAGAGAAAAAGGTATAGTATTCTCACCTTTACGTATTTTTCCTTTTATCTAAGTTAAATTACATTTTAGATCTACCTGTGAGCCCTTGGACACTGGGTGGTGAGAAATCCAGTTTTGTTCTTGTTTTGAAGTTGTACAGGGATCCAGAGATCTTGGCATATGAGGGAAAGGTCTTTGAATTCCCATCTCTCATAGATGTCGATATTTTCAGGATTTAGGGCTGTGCCTGTGTGGCACATGTGATATACCATGGTGAAACTTTCTCAGATCTCTCTTTTCTTTCTAAAAGTTGGCTCACCTATGCACCAAACTTCTCTACCTGGCCCCCACACCTCATTACCCTCTGAGTTTTGGCAGTCTGTGGATGCTTTCAGTGTGGAACCTGATCTGAGTTTCTCCCAGAATATATTCAAATCTCACTAGTTTAGGAAAAGTATATCTCTAAATTTTAAATGTGGCTTTTTCAGTCTCTCTTCTTAAAGGGATCTCTACATTCTTCACACTCTCCAACAGGATGTCCTAGCAGAGTGATCTCAGTGAGTTTCAACTTTGAAACACAAGAACCTAGAGGCAGTCTATCTTCAAGAAACTTCTGATTTCTGCTTCCATGCAGCAAATGCTCCCAAGGAATGAAACAAAAATGCCTGGATAGCTCATTAGAATGTAGCAAGAACCAAGGCCAGATTTATATTTCAGTAACTTGTTGTACCATTCCCAGTTATGTCTGCCTTCATCTTTGCTTCTTTTTAAGGTTTTATGAAGTTCTCCAACACTGATTTCCACCTCTTATTTGTTTTTACCTCCAAAATCTTGAAAAGGAATGTCTTCTTTTGGTGTGGGGTTCTCAATATTTCTCTTTCTTTCATCTTTGAGGGCTGGTCGCAAGCCTCTCCCTATCTGAAATGTGATCTTTGTGCCACATTCTTTGTGACTGCTGACTATTTGTTTGTAATACTTTCTATCGGACACTCCTCAGAGAGTCATGTCACTTCCCAAAGTCTCACAAGTCTGTCTTGTGACTACAGGTCACAAAGGTTACTTGTGAATTCCACTTTCAGCTTAACGGAAAACAGTTTGATCCTCCCTTGATTGGAATACTCTCTATTTGAAGTTTCTGGAAATTGTCTACGTGGTTTCAACTTACATCTATGAATGTTCCTTCTGGGGTTCCTTTGAGAGCTTTCTATGATGAACCCCTTCTATCTTGGTGGTTCTCTTTAGTTGCTCACAAAGCACTGTTTTTTTTTTTTATTGTATCAAACTCTTGGGCAACGGCATTTATGTTGATGTTTGAAAATTGGCTGAAAATGGTTTAAGCAATTTTATCTAGATTAGCTATCTGAAAAACTAAAATCTCCAACCTTGAGCTCTCTGCAAATAATCAGAGATTCATGTACAACTGTCTGCTGTATATTTGTTGTATATGAGGGCTGAGCATACTGTTAGATATTAAGTAGACATTCAAGGCAAATTCCTAATCACCTTTTGCTCTCTGTGCCTTATCTGTCAATTTGTCGTACTGTGGTGGCCAAATGTTTCCATGATGATGGAGCCTGTGTCACTGGTATTTCAAATGCAAGCAGTGTCATCCAAAGTACACAGGTTTCAGCACAGCTTCCTGACTAAGCACAGACTACAAAGAAGGAATCAGATGAGGAAGTAGCCATTGAAAGCCTTATGCAAATCTTGAAAACATTGTCAGATATGGAAGGTCTAATGAATGGAAGTACAACATTTTCTGAGAATGCTGAAGGATGGGCCTCCCAGGTTGGAATGTACTTGAGCCATGACGGAGGAAGGCCTGCTTGATCAAGGGAGGGTCAAGTATGGTGACTTGTATGGGGTATAGCCTGTGGGAGTAAAGCCTTTGAGATCTTCATTTGCTGATGGAACACGCTCCAACTGTGAAGAAAAGCTGCGAAATCTAATCACCAGTATTTTGAATGTAAGAATGATGAATCTAGGAACATTGGAAATCATCAAAAAATAAAATGGAGCACATGAAGATAAATGTTAGTGAATTGAAATTGACTGGTATTGGCAATTTTAAATCAGAAAAGTACCTGGCTTACTATGCCAAAAATAAAAAAATTAAGAGGAATAGCAGTGTGTTCATTTTCAAAAGGACATTTCAAGATTTATCTTGAAGCACAATACTGTCTGTGATAGATTTAGAGCTATCTTCCCTCAAGGAAATCCAAATACAACTCTTATTCAAATGGTTGCACCAACAATGAAACCTAGTGATGAAGAAATTGAAGAATTCTACCAAGGGACTCAGTTTGAATTTGATCAACTATCCAATCAAGATGTATTGATAATTACTGCTGAATGAAATGCAAAAGTTGGAGGCAAAAAAGAAGGAACAGGAAAATATAGTTTTGGTGACAGAAATAAAGTTGGATGTTTCATGACAGAATTCTGCAAGATGAATGGTTTGTTCATAGAAAATATCTTTTATCAGAGACACAAAAGAACCAAATTGAACCCACAGAAATCAAATTGACATCTGTGAGAAGAGACAACTGAGAATCTCAATATCAGCAGTTAAAACCAGGTGAAGGCCTAACTATGGGCCAGATCATAAATTGCTCATATATGTTTAGGTTGAAGAAAATTAAAATAAGCCCACAAGAATGAAAATACGATCACGAGTCTCTCCCATCTGAGTTTTGAGAACTTCTCAAGTATACATTTGCTGCATTGAATACTAATTATAAAATCCCTGAGGACTTGTAGGAAAGCATCAAGAAAATCATTTATGAGAAAAGCAAAAGATCGCTAAAAAGACAGGAAAGAAAGCAAAGATAAAAGTGCATGTCAGAAGAGATGCTGAACCTTGCTCCTAATCATAGAGCAGATAAAACAAATGGAAGAAATGATGAAGTAGAAAAGTGAAACAGAATATTTCAAAGGCAGCTTAAGAAGACAAAGTAAAATACTATAATGAAGTGTGCAAAGACCTAGAGTTAGACCACCAAAAAGAACATGCTCAGCATATCTTAAGTAGAAATAACTCAAGAAAAAATTCAATACTCGAGTTACAATATTTGAAGATTCTACGGGCAAAATATTGAGTGATGCAGAAAGCACCCAAAGATGATGGAAAAGATACATGGAGTCACTGTACCACAAAGAACTAGGAGACTTTCAACTATTTCAAGAGATAGTATATGAACAAGAACCAATGGTATTAAAGGAAAAAGTCCAAAGTACATTGGAAACATTAGCCAAACATTGATGGAATACCCATTAAAATGTTTCAGAAAGCATTCAGAGGACATTCATCTATGTCAGGAACTTTGGAGGGCAGCTACTTGGCCAACTGACTGTAAGAGATCCATATGTATTCCTCTTCCAAAGGAATGTGACCCCACAGGATACTCAAATTATAGAACAACGTTACTGATGCCATACTCATGGGAAAATTTTCTGAAGGCCATTCTATAAGATGTGGAGCTGTACAGTTGTACAGGGAGTGGCCAGAGGTACAGGCCAGATTCAGAAGAGGATGTGGAATAAGATACATCATTGTTGAGGTGATCAAAGCAGAGAATACCAGAAAGAGGCTTACTTGTGTTTTGACTAAGCCAAAGCATTTGACTCTGTAGATCATAGCAAACTATGACTAGTCTTGAGAAGAATGAAAATCCCATAGCACATCTTTGAGTTTATGCAGAATTTGTATGTGAATCAAGAGGCAGTTGAAAGAACTGGATAAGGGCATAATAAATAGTCTAGAATCAGGAAAGGTGTGAGATAGATTTGTATTCCCTCACCACACTTGTCTAATCTATCTATGGAGCAAAATTATCCAAGAAGCTGGTTTGTATGAAAAATATGGGGCTGAGCCCTAGTGGCATCGTGTTTGAGCAGCACTCTCCAGGAGCAAGGCTGGGCCTCCCACTCCCACTAGAGAGCAGTGATGCCCCCTTCCCCCCAAAAGAAAAATATGGCATCAGGACTGGAATAAAACTTAACAAATTGAAGTATTCATATGTGTATGTAATATATAAATAACAGAAAACATTGCTTGCTGAAAGTAATAAGGACCTGAAGTACTAGCTGATAAAGGTCAAGGATTATAGACTTCAGTATGGATTACAACTCAATGTGAAAAGGTTCAAATGCTTACAATTGAACAAAAAGATCACATTGTGATAAATGAAGAAAAGGTTGAAGTTGTCAAGAATTTTTTTCTTGCTTGAATCTACAATCAATGCTCATGGAAACAGGAGTCAAAAGATCAAATGACACACTTCAATGGGTAAATCTGCTACAGAAGGACTCGTTAGAATATGGTTCAGCAGGGTGATTACTTTGAGACTAAGTTATAACATGGTGTTTTCAGTTGCTTTATATGCCTATGAACGTTGGACATTGATTCAGGAAGACTGAAGAAGAATCAATGAATTTGCATTGTGGCCTTTGAGAAATACATTGAAAGTACCATGGACTGTCAAAAGACTAAACAAATTTGTCTTGGAAGAAGTATGACCAAAATGCTTCTTAGAGGCAAACATGGCAGGTTTTGATCTTACAAACTTTGGACATATTGCAAGAAAGACAGTTTCTGGAGAAGGACATACTGCATGGCAGAGTAGATGGGCAGTAAAAGAGAGAATGTTCCTCAAAGTGATTGGCCCAGTGGTTGTAACCATGGGCACAAACAGCAGTGGAATAGTTGTGAGATGGCACAGGACCAGGCAGTGTTTCACTCTATTGCACATTGGGTCTCAATGAGCTGGCATTAACCCAATTGCACATGAATAAAAAACGTGATTTATACATTCTTTTTGAAGGATAGTGTGATATTGTATATATGTTGGATATCTTTTTTATCAATCTTTTACACATAGAATATGAGGGTTCTATTAGTCTGGGAGGCTATAATCTTTGGGATGATATCTTAAACTTGATTTCTTCAATGTCTCATAGTCCAAGGTAGTCTAGATTCTTCAACATTATATGGTTAAAAAAAGGGATAATTTAGATTTAAACTTTACCAATGGAAAACTGTCATATTAAGCAAACCCAAAGCCAAACCTTCCTATCAGCAAGTTGATTCCAACTCAGAACAGATTTACGTAGGATTTCAGAGACTGTAAATTTCTATGGGACTGGGTAGCTATCTTTTTCCTGAGGAGCAACTGCTGGATTGAAGCCACTAACCTTGCTTGTCTACAGCCCCATCATATTGGAGCAGTCCAAATGGACAAAGGTTTCATCATTAAAGAACAGGCTGCACTGCTGTGTTGTGTCTGCTTGTAGCAGATTGCATTTTCCACAGGCAGCCAGGACACTGTGCATTTTCTACAGAAAATAAAACAACTTCTGCAACCTGATTCTTCTTCATTCAATACATGGGAGTTTACTTCCTTACGCCCTTGACTCTTGAGAGGACCTTTGACTCCATGACAGAACATGGGGAAGATAGCACTGTGACTGTTGTGGACAAAGCCCTCCTTAACTGATTTGGAAGTTTCTGCTTTGAAACATTCTGCAAGAAACAGAAACCATGGAGAGGGTGGAGATGTTCTGGCCTAAGTTGTGTTCCCTGCCAACAGCCAGAATTGAAAATGTGCCATCTGAGAAGTCAGTATGGATGCATGGTGCCATTTGTACTCCTAAACTCCACCTGGCATGATGCCTGAGAGACTCTAGGAAAAAGCTACCCTCTGAGATTGCTCTTAGCTGAGAAAACTTATATAGTTAGAGGTAACTATATAATTATTCTTTCAATTCACGAAGTTGTAGGATGGCTTGTTATACTGAATATATACTGGATAGGTAGGTTTGTTGAGTCAACATGGCCAATGAACACATGTGCAATTAAATGAAGGGTGAAGCTATAAATGGCTTAAAGGTTCACCTTTCTTGAGCCCTTGAATCTTCAGACCAGTGTGTAGCTGGCGCCTTGCTTGTTCTGTGCCTCCATTTGTAAGCTACGCTACCATGGGACTGCTAATCCATGGATTCTTGTTGCTATAGAGGTTCCGTTAAGCCCTGCTTCACCGTGCCACTAGAACATATGTTGCTAGAGCTTGGGAACTGTCATCTAGATGACTGTTAGTGATCTGCCTTGCTGACTGTTGCCTGTGCTTGGATAGTCTGAATTGCTCTACAGAGGACTACCCATTGATCCTTAAGGCTTAAAGAATTTTCAGTGTCTCACAGCAGTCTCACAGAAGTGAGTTGCATCGAACCATTCATACTGCTTTATAGATTAATCAACTGTTTATTTCTTATATTAGATATCTATCTATATACCTGTGGCAGTCATGTGCTTATGTTAATTTTATAATTGAAATGTAGGGGTGGAGTCTGGCCTGTTAATCTGGAGATAGCCATTGAGTAGCCGATGAGGCCTCTGTGTGGGCATGGCTTTCTCCTGAGACTTATGGGAAATCTCGTGGTATTTCCCTCATGAAGATGAGAAGCTATCTTCCCCAGTTGTTGGGAGTTAGTTTGAGACGATTAATCACGGACAAGACAAGCTGGCAGCATTCGAGAAACTGAAGGAGCTGGTGGAGAGACCACGCAGCTTTGCCCTGATGGAGCCAGACCTCTTAAACTGGGGTGGCCAGTTGGAGACCTCTGCCAATGATGAGTTGCTTCTGCTGTTGAGCCCTGGAGGTGAGGTGCCCTGCCAGCACCGGGATTCTGCACCCACTGACCTGTGACTTCGTGAGTCGGAAGAAGACTTTATTGGCTGATTTCGGGCATATGAGTTAATACCGGACTTATGACTTTGAACTGGACTGGGCTGGGATGTTTTCTCCATGTCCCATTCCTTTTGTATATAAATACCTTTTCCTTATACGTATATGTGTGTCTCTAAAATTTGTTCCTTTAGTCTACCTGGACTAACACAATATCATATATATAACTGTTAGTGTTTAACACAATGACTTCTCCATGTGTATATGTGTCTGAATTTGGTCTGAGATTTGCTTTATAACTCAGTATTATAAATAACCTGGTATTGAAATTTTGGGGAATTTTAACACCTAACCATCAGTCTTTATTGACTACTGAGCTATAACAAAAATAACCTAACAGTTGTTCATAGCTAAATTGACTTGGATAGGTAATCAAGTTTGTCACAGTGCGAACATAGTAAGGGCTTCAAGATTCAGAAACCAAATAGTGGGTCTGTGAGATGTATTTTTGTGAAAAAGAGCAGTGGTGCAATATTTTCAAAAATGTTTGTGTGCTGGCATGGCTGTGAGTATAAAAGTTAGCAAACCCACTGATCTGTAATATTTTTTTGTCTTGGTTGTTGAATTTCTATGCAGACAGTGAAACAAAATGTATCTGCAATGTTGCTTCTTATGATAAAAGGGCGACAATGGGGAACCATATCCAGCTCTTTGCATTCTTATATATTTTCATTGCTTATTTGCTGTTCCAGGAGCAAGCCAAAGACAAAGAAACCTTGAATGAGCCCAAGTCATCATTCTCACCCTGGGCCAGGTGGTCTAGTGCAATATCTCCCCCTAAATGCTCCACAGGCATCTCATCTCAAATATATTGTGTTCCAAACTGAGCTCATCACCATATTTCCTCTAAACTAACTGCTATTACTTTCTTCTCTGTCTCAGTGGGTATTAATCTCCATCCACCTGTTCACCAGATTTCTCTTTCTACCTCCTTCCCAACATCCTGCCCAAGGTCATCTATTATTACCTTCTTCATCATTTCTGGAACTCCTTTCATAATGTCATTTCATGATGCTGACCTTCATTATACCTCATTTAGCTCTCCTGACTGCTTTCCCAGTCCCCAGTCCTGTCTTTTTAAAATCTACCTTAGCATAGCTGGTAATTGAGAGTATGTGCAAAAGTAATGCTATTGGAGCTGTGATTTTATTTGCACAGATTTATGCCAAATAAAATGTGTTGAAACATCTCACCTACCTTCAGTCCTACTTTTCCCACCTCTCCAGAAAACAATAACATCAACCAAGCTGAAAGAAAAAAAAGAATAACAGGTGTCCACTATTAGAAGTGATTTTTCTCCCCTTTGTCCTCTATGCTTGGTGTGCTTGACTGAATTCTCTAGAGATGCAAACCCAGCAACTCTTCTATGTGTGTACATATAGAAAGAGGTTTATGTAAAGAAATGGGCCACACAGTTGTTATAGTTGTTATTCACAAGTGCTGCTGAGTCATTTTGACCCATAGGCCCTATGCATAAGAGAAGGAAGCACTCCCTGGTTTTGAGCCACCCTCACATTCTAATGTTTGAGTCCATCAGTGTAGTCATTAAGTCAATACACTTTTCTATGCCCCTCTACTTAGGAAGCATAAAGTCCTTCTGTGGTGGTCATGTACTTGAAATCAATCTCATGATTGGAAGTCTAGGGGTGGAGTCTAGCCTGTCAATCTGGAGGTAGCCAATGAGACCTCTGGAGGCCTGGCTTTCTCCTGAGAATTCTGGGAAGTCTCATGATATTTCCCTCTTGGAGATGAGAGACCATTTTCTCAGTT
>PVJH01025407.1:0-31581 GCA_004026705.1 Nesogale talazaci
ACACTATCATCTCCCAGGGAGATTTCATGCTGTGGAAATCCTAGGGAGCACTTCCACTCTTTCCCAGAAGATCACTATAAATCCGAGCTGCCTTCAGGGCTGTGTGTTGGGGGCGGGGGGGTTGGTATAGCACAAAACAGGGAAGAATAGTCATAACAATTATAGTAGTTGTTTCTGCAACTGGCCTTATGGTTTAGAAGAATTACTATTTGTCTACTATCCATGAAGTCATGAGTGGGGAGTGTCCATCCCATGGGCCTTATAAGGCCTGAGAATCATCAAAACAAGCTATTATCACAGGCCTTATCAAAGTGAAGCAATTACAGTCATTCTATCAGAGGAGGATTATTTAAATGTTTGACAAAATACAGATTAGCCTGCTAAGCTTTAAGTTGATAATTTGTATGGCTCAGGAATGATGTTAAAAACATCCAAATGACTCCTGGCCAGAAAAGATCCCCCACCCTTAAACCCTTACTTTTGCTTTAAGAAACCATCTCAGGAGTCCCGGTAGTGGTTGTGCCCGGGGCTGTGACCCACTGGGATGGAGGTTCAATTCCAGCTCCACGGAGCAAAGGCTGGGCCTCCTGCTCCCACCACCAGAGGGCAGTGGTGCCTAAAACAAAACAAAAAAGAAACCATTTCAGCTTGTTATGGTTTTTTTGTTTTGTCTTTTTTGTCCATGTTTTATGTATCATTCAACTGAAAGTATCATGTTTTAAGCCAGACCTCATAGCAATATCTTTGTTTTGTTTTGCTTTTACATTTTTAAGAGGTCTTTAGGAGCAATATATTGCTCATTTTATTAACTGCTGCTTTCATGAGTGTTGATTGTAGATCTAAATAAAATGAAATCCGATACTTCGATCATCTCTCCATTTATCATGATACTGTATCTTGGTTCAATTGTCAAGATTTTTGTTTTCTTATGATGAAGCATATTGCTTGAAGAAAGCTGTTGTGTTTTATATCCTTCAGTACTTGCTGAAATTCTTATTTTCCAGCAGTATGCAAGGTTGTGACATTTGCATATCACAGATTTCTAACAACTCATTATTCAAACTGATGCACTGAAGCCATATTCATTTTCATATATTCAGTTTTCTCAGATTACTTGTTCAGCATGCAGTCTGGGTAAGTGGGCCACCAGGATACTATCATAAGACACCTATTTCTTAATTGCAAACCACGCAATAGCCCTATTGATTTTCAGTGACTGCCTTTTGGTTTTTGTACATGTTCAACATGAGCACAATAGTATGTTCCACGTTGTTGTTAGGTGCAATCTAGTCAGCTCCGAACCACAGTGAGCTATGTATAAAGAGTGTACAAAGAGAAAAACACACCCACTGCCCAGTCCTGTGCGAGACTGTCAATCGTTTCTGTGCTTGAACATCTTGTTGTCAATTTCATTAATTGATGGGTCTTTTTTTTTTATGGTCCAAACATGATATCTTCCAGAGATTAGTCATTCCTGATATCATGACCATAGTATTTGAAATGAAGTTTTGCCTTCCTTGCTTCTAAAGAGCATATTGGTTGTACTTTTTTCCAAGACAAGTACGAGTTCTTTTGGAAAATCCACGGAATTTTCAATATTCTTCATCAGCACCATGACTCACATGTGTTGAATCTCTGCTGTCCTGCCTCAATATCTATCTTTCACATGTGGTAATTAAAATCCTACATTTGGGTCAGGCACATCCTAGTTTTCAAAGTAACATTCTTGCTTGTCAACATCTTAAATAATTTTTGTGCAGTGGATTTACACAGTGAAATGCATTGTTCGACTTCTTGAGTGCTGCTTCCAAGAGCATTGATGGAAGATCCAAGCAAAATGAAATCCTGGACAATTTCAACCGTCTCTCCATCTATCACGACGCTCCCTATTTGTCAGTTGTGAGGATTTTGATATTCTCTACATTGAGCTGTAATCAGTACTGAAAGCTATGATTCTTGATTGTTATCAGCAAGTGCTTCAAGTTCTCCTCACTTTCAGCATACAAGGTTGTGTCATCTTCACCCTGCAGGTTGTTAATAAGCCTTTCTCCAATCCTGTTCTCCATATTCTGCAGTTTCTCTAAATGCTTTCTCTGTATGTAGATTGAATAAATATGGTGAAATGATAAAACCTTGACACATATCTTTCCAAATTTTAAACCACACAGTAGTATAACTGCCTCTTGATCCCTGTATAGGTTCTACATAAGTACAATGGGGTGCTCCAGGGTTCCCATTTTTCTCAAGGTTATCCATAGTCTGTGATGGTTCACACAGTTAAATACCTTTCAATAGTCAATAAAACAGAAGTATATTTTACTTTGATCAATACTGCATTTTTATATCACCTGAAAAATACATTAGAATAAATGCAAAATATATAGACTTATTTCAATCATGTACAGTTTTACAAAAATCAACCTAAAGCATGAACAAAAATAAATCCAATACTATAAATGAATAATTTGGTGCTGCTGTTATTGGCATCATAGAGTCATCCATTTCTGCCTCAGTGACCAGAAAGATACAAGTAGCAACCTGTCTCATAGTCTCCTGTTCCACAATATCCAAATGACATCATAAGTTATATCACTTTTTCCAAACTCTTCTGAATGCAGGCTAAACCTCTGACAGTTCCCTGCCAATGTAAAATGGCAGACATTGAATAATCTTCAGCATTTTGTTGCTTGTGACACTTATAATAGTTTACAATTTGTACTTTCCCTGGGGAAAACTTTCTCTGAAATAGATATAGATTTATCCTTGGCATATAGAAATGAGTGCTTTTAGTGCTTCGTCAGCTTGTTGAAATATTTTCATTGTTTTTTGTCAAACTCTGGAGTCTTCTTTTTTTGACTAATGGTGTAGCTTGAACTTGTGCGATTAGTACCAATGCTTCTTCACCATATTCTACCTCCAGTGTCCTGTGAGCACTGATATTTCCTTTCTTTGCAATGTTACCTATATTTTCTTATGATCCACATGGCAAGTTACCTTTGTGTAGTTCATAAAAGATATGTAAGCATCATCTGATCTGTGCTGTGCTGTGCTGTGCTGATCTGTGCAGATATTCTGTATCTGGTTTATTAACGTCCAGTTCTTTAGAATTGAGTCAGTGCTCTGCTGACCTAGTATTAATTTTTTCCTGAAACTAGAAGCATGTTCTCTGACTGCTCATCCCAGTATAAGCCTGCAGCCTAAAATTTGACTCACATCCATTGGAACTTTACCAGTCATACAACTGCATGAGTCACTTTCTTGGTCTAAACATCTCTCATATATATGTATATATACATATACACATATGTATATACATATATGCGGGCATATACATATACATATATGCATATATACACATATGTATACACACACATATATACATATATATATGCACACACACACACTGACACACACACATAATCTTCATTGACTGCACTTCTCTGGAGAAGTAAAAGTCTCTGAACATTCAATCATGGCATGGTGTTGCAGAGTTGATATACCACCAGCGGTGACTTTTTTGGCCTCCTGAAATTAATGTTCATTCAGAGTCAGTGTACAATATTTCCTAAAAAGCTTATGTTTTCATTCTCTTTAATGAATATTAATTACCTTTGAATAAGACAGGGAGAAGTATTAACAATATGTGTTTTATTGAT
The DNA here is from genome assembly GCA_004026705.1 of Nesogale talazaci. NCBI lineage: Eukaryota > Metazoa > Chordata > Mammalia > Afrosoricida > Tenrecidae > Nesogale > Nesogale talazaci. The sequence goes on from PVJH01025407.1 coordinate 3,657, forward strand.
TTGACAATGCAACAGGCTCCTTCTGAGGAGGAACTGGCCTCTCATTCATTCAAAGGTTTGTATATCAGAAAATTCGCTCAAGTTTGGGAATTTATTGAAGGGTCATGGCTTTTTATTTGGGTGATTTGAGTTAGACTACCTTCAGTTCATGTTTGAGCAAATTGATCTATTGTAATTTAGTGATTTTAGGGTATAGGAGTCTTGGCAAAATTAGGAATAGTTCCTCAAATCAAATTCTAGAACAGTAACGTTATACCCTTTATATAGTCACCAAATCAGTTTCATCTCACATTGATCTGAAGCACAATAGAACAAGACATCACCTTGTCCTGCACAGTGTTAGTCCGGATAGGCTAGAAGAAATATCATTGACACGCATATAGATATAAGGAAAAGGTTTATATACATGAGGAACAGGTCATTGAGCCCAGTCCAGTTCAAAGTCAAAAGCCTGATATTAACCCATATGCCCGAAATCAGTCTATAAAATCTCCTTCCAACTCATGAAGTCACAGGTCAGTGGGTACAAAATCCTGGCGCTGGCAGGGGTCTCCACATAGCTCCTAATTTCCAGGGTTCAGGGTCCATCAACAGCAGAAGTAACTGATCGCTGCTAGAGGTTTCCATGTGGCTGCCCCAGCTTCAGAGGTCTCGCTCCATCAGGGCAAAGCTGTGTGGCTTCTACTCTAGCTTCTACAGCTTCTTGGATGCTGCCATCTTGTCTTGTCTGTGATTAATTGTCTCTCAGACTAACTCCCAACATCTGGGGAAGATAGCTTCTCATCTTCACAAGGGAAATATCACGAGATTTCCCAGACATATCAGAGGAAAGCCATGCCCACACAGAAGCCTCATTGGCTAGTCAATGGCAACCTCCAGATTAACAGGCTTGACTCCACCCCTACATTTCAATCATAAAATTAACATAAACATATGACTGCCATATGCACCATCCTCAAATTGTCATTATGGTCATTATGTCAATCCATCTTGATAATGGTCTTTATCCTTTGTGTTGACTTTTTAACCAGCATGATGTACTTCTGAAGAAACTGAACCCTCTTGATAACATTTCCAAAGTACATTAGATTCTCATTCTCAGAAATTCTGGGTATACTTCTTTGCAGACAGATTGATTTGTTTTTTGGGAAGTTCATATTATATTTAAAATTTTTGACATCACTGTCATTCAAATTAAAAAAAATACTATTACAAACACATAAGCCATGGTGATGCTGAGGATTAAGATATTGGATTTATAACCCCAAATTTGACAGTTCAAATTCACTTACCACCTCACTGGAGAAGATGAGATTGTTTGCTCCTGTAAAGAAATGCAGTCTTAGAAACCATCCATAGGGTGCAACCTCTAGGAATTGATTCCATGGCAGTATTTTTATTTTACACTTACTAACAAATGCTTACTGTACAACGAGAACTGTTTCACAAGTCTCTCAGTCTCCATTGGACATAGTTGATAGTAATCTGTTTAATAATTCCTTCAATAGGCATATCATTTGAATATGAAATACTTATTAATAAAAATCACTATGTGCTTTTACATTGATTACCAAGTCACCATTAAAAATAAAATATTAATCCTTACAATTGGACCAATGAGCAACGTCATGATAGAGAAAATATTGAAGGTGTCAGTAATTTCGTTTTACTTGGATTCAGACTCAACACTTATGGGAGCAACAATGAAAAAAATACACTGGCATGCTATGTTAGACAAAGCTGCTGCAAATGAGTTCTTTAAAATCTTAACATATGGTGTTTTCTTCGGCAGCACATATACTAAAATGTTAACATATTACCTCCTCTCTGGGGTGTGGACAGCAGGGGGGTGGGTGTGGGGACACATTGGACTGTGTACAATGTGAAAAGGTAACAACAATTTGTAAATTATTAAAGTTTCATGGGGAGGAGGCAGGGGAAGGGTAAATATGGGGAGCTGGAATTAAAAAAAAAAGAACTAAATGAAAAGGTGAAAAAAGGAGCTTATACCAAGGGCTCAAGTAGAAAATATTTGGAAATGAATATGGCAGCATGTGTACAAATATGTTTAATACAAATGATGCATTGACTATTATAAGAACTGTAAGAGCCCCCAATAAAATATAAATTAAAAAAATGTTAACAAATATATACATACAGATAGAAAGACAGACAGACAATCATTTTTTGGACTAAAGTATACCTGACTTAAGACAGGGTACTCTCACTGGTCTTATATGGTTATTTTTGAATAAGAGAGACAAAAGATGAATTGCTGCATTTTCTTCATGTTGGTAGCAAGGAATAATAACTGTGCCACAGACTGAGAGCAGAATGAACACATCTCTTGTGGAAGAAGTTTCTCCAGAGTGCTCCTGAGAAGTCAGGATGAGGAGATTACATCCCATGTCCTTGGAACGTGTTATCAGGAGAGATGAGTCTCTGGTTAAGGACATTGTGCTTGGTAAAGTAGAGGGTCAATAAAGCAGAGAGAGACTTTCATGGAGTTGGATTGACATAATTGCTGCCCAATGGGCTCAAACATAACAACAATTGTGAGGCCTGTGGCTAATGAGGCTTTTGATTAAAATCGTTTGAATGTACAATTTAAACTACAATTTGTCTTTCTGTGCTGAGAACTTGATTAGCAATTGTATCATTAATTTTTTGGAAGAGGATCTTATGTAGATTTTTAGCAGTTATAGATAATTTGTAAGGAAGATTTTAAGCACTTGATGAAGGATTGCAGTCTTCAGTGTGGATTACAATTTAATGTAAAGAAAACTTCGATACCACAACTGCAACAATAGGGAACATCATGATAAATGTAGGAAAGATAGAAGTTATCATGGATTTCATCTTGCTTGCATCCACAACCAATATTCGTGGAAGGAACAATCGTGAGTTCACGGAGGCATTGTATTGGGAAACAGCTGCACAAGACCTCTTTAAAGTGGTGAAAGGTTACTTGGTGTGCGTGATCCTATACATGCTTTAAACCTCTCATCTCCATATGAGAGTTGGACATTGAGTAAGAAAGTCCTGAGAAGTATGTTTGCCCTTGAATTACAGTGCTGTAGAAAAGTATTGAATGTCCAACCACCTAAGGGAAGGCAAAGACGGACAGTTTCGGAAACCCACAGAGGCAGTTCTGCTCTATCCTATTGTGACACTTGGGTCAGAATTGACAAGGACAATGGATCAATAGACATTTTTTAATAGAATATTTGTGTAGTTTTTTTTTAAACTCTGACATTAAATTAAATTCTACTTTAGGTTATTGGGGTAATATGCATTAGTATACACTCAACAAAAGTGGTAAACCGATGGTGAATAATTAATTACTCTTTGTTGATGACCTAAAAAGTTCTAAGAATTTTCCATTATTTCATTTTATTTTTACAAAACCCTCATAATGCTTACAATAGTATAATTACTTCATAAATATCCATACAGACCCTGATGGAGGACAAAAGTGCTGAATGATAAAGCTGTGAATGGAATCCCGGTCTATGGCTCTGTGTCAGCGTTTTCTACCACACCACCGCTATATTCAACTATTCATCAAAGTGCTAGTGAGTGCTTCTTTGTCCTAGCCTGGTGCCTGGGGAAAGGTTGGCAGATAAAGCACACATAGGTCCTTTTCCTTGTCCTATAGGACTTGAAGACCAGTGGAGAGAGAGAGCAGTCATACAGCTACACACACAAATGAGTATATATTTCCACATATTTCAGTCTGATATTTGAAATAAAATCATAGGTTGGTGGAGAGAAATAGGAGGTAACTGATGCAAAGAATGTGGTTGGAGTCGGAGCAGACTTCATGATGGGACCTGATGATAAACAAAGTCATTGAAACAGGTCTGAGGGATGAAAAGAAAAATGGAATGAAGGGAAATGATTTCTGAAGGACACACTTGTCAATAGATCTTTCAATGGACACATTTCTCAAGCACATGAACTTGGTGCTTTCCAGATAGAAAAATGAGTCAGGAAAGGGTAGTCTCTGCACTCATTCAATTAGCTGGTGGCACACTAAAATCCACATATTTTTAACAGTTTTTCCTGAGATTGTCTGGAATTTCTTTCTCTAGAGGATCTTACCCCCTGCAGGTGGCTTGCCACCATGTTATGAGCAAGGCTGCTTATTTCTAATCTCTTGAAAGTTGTCTATTGTAAAGCTTCAGGTTTCCTTAGTGAGTTTCCTGAAAATTTAATTAGAAGTCACTTTGGTGTGAATCCAAATACATGCTCAACGTTCTTTGCCATAAATCCTTAATTTATGAGACTGTCGCAAATCCATGCTAGAATCACATCATGGCATCCCCAGTCATCATATAGTAATGTTTTCCTTAAAAATGTATCAAACTGGGTCTAAGCCCTGGTGGTGAAGTGATTGTGCACGGGACTGCGGCCCACTGGGATGGAGGTTCGATTCCAGCTCCACGGAGCAAAGGTTGGGCCTTCCTACTCCCATCACCTGAGAGCAGTGATGAGCCCCCCCACCCCCCAAAAAAAGAAAAAACCAACAAAACAAAACAAAACAAAAATTATCAAACTGGGGCTAAGCCCCGGTGGCGTAGTAGTTGTGCGCAGGACTGCGGCCCACTGGGATGGAGGTTCAATTCCAGCTCACAGGAGCAAAGGCTGGGCCCCCTACTTTCACCACCAGAGGACAGTGATGCCTAAAAAACTTTAAAAAAAACTAAAAAAAATGTATCAAACTGAACCAAAAACTTTAAAATCATATTTAATTATTTTATTTATCTCAACATTTCCCAAGTTTATTTATCTTTCCAAGGAACAATTTGTTTGTTGATGAACTTTTAAAAGAATGCTACTTTCTCATAGTTTAAGAAAAATAGTCTCAGGGGTGAACAGAAACATGGGTGAAGGAAGACACAGATGGTTTATAGTATGAAAATAGCAATAATTTATAAGTTATCAAGGGTTCATCATGGTGGAAGGGTCAGGGAGGGAGGTGGAAAAGAGAAGCTGATACCAAGGGCTCAAGTACAAAGAAAATGTTTTAGAAATGATGATGGCAACATATGTATACATGTGCTTGATACAATTGTTGTATGAATTGTTAAAGAGCTGTATGAATCCCCAGTAAAATGCCCATTTAAAATAAAATAAAAACATTTTCAAAGCCACCACATAGGTTATAATTTATAGAATTCTAAGGCAAAACAAAATAAACTAATTTCTAGCTTTCAGTAGAAGGATAAAGCAACAAAGATTTTACTTATATGGATATTTTGTTAACATGGAATCAATTCAATTTTCATTACATTAGATAGCTATTCATATGATTAATTTTATCTCATATTTTATTATTTTAAATTAAGCCACCTAATAATCAATTTATATATTGAACTTTGTTTGATCAGCAAGGTCAAATGTTCAAACCCACTCACTTTGCTTCCATAAAGAAATCAAAAAGGCATTTCTATTCTGTTTCATAGGGTTGGTATAAGTCAGAATCACCTTGATGGCGGTGGTTGTTATTTTGTTTTTTATTAATTAATTAAATGTGGTATCAGGAGTGACCAGATCCTGGAAAAGAACATCATGTATTAAGTATACTTAATACAACAGAGTGTCAGTAGAAAAGAAGACAACTTTCGAGGAGCTGGATGGACACAGTAGTTGGAAAAATTGGCTTAAACTTCACAATAGAGGATGGCACTGGTGTTGGCCATGTTCTCTTGGATGGAAGATCACTTGCTATGAGTTAGAGCCTACTCTATAGCACCTGTGTTAACAGGGCATTAAAGAGAAGCCATATCTGACCTTCGTTGGCTTTCTTATTGTCCTGAGGGTAGGGTCTGGCCTGCCTCCGCCCTCCATCTTTGTTTACCTATGCTGATACCCAATAGTCTTTCCATAACACTCAGCTTCCTTCTAGGTTTGATTATCCCTCACAATGGTCACATAAAACCCACACTGTTACAATTAAGAGGGGTTATTTGGGAAATTAATAGATGCCCACTAACCAGGATCAGTAGACAGTAAGGATAGTCACTGTGGTCTTGAGATGTCTCCCGCAATGCTTAATAAATGGCTTTCATACAGGGAGGAGTGGCTTTGATGGAGGTATGGCTTTTGACTTTCAGGGGAACCAATCCCAAGGAAACAAAGGGTTTGACTTGATTCACACCCTCTAATAAGATGGAAACTTAATCTGACCCTAATCATGTCAATTAACATAGCAAAAGTTTCCCTTTAAAAACTGGAGTGTGGCCATGGACCTGACCAACTTTGATGCATGGAAACCCCAGAGGACGGAGTAGAACTCTCCCTGTAAGATTATAATTCCTTACGAGAATAGAAAGTCTCATTTTTCTCCTGAGTTGCTGCTGGTGGTGTCTAAGTGCTAACCTTTTGGTTAGTACCCAGCTTTATAATTCACTTTATAATGGACAGAGTACAGCACATCACATAAGAAGTGTGACAAGAAAGTCTTTATCAATTGACTATATCTCATCATCTAGCAACAACAGCAGTAACTAAATTTTTTTGAAATTCATGTGCGTGTGTGTGTGTGTGTGTGTGTGTGTGTGTGTGTGTGTGTTATTAGGGGTATTCACTTGCTCCTGACCCATGGATGCCCATCCATACAGAAGTATACTGATCCACAGCCTTTTCAAGGCTAGGACCTTTCAGAAACTAATCACTGGGTCATCTGTCTTCTAACTGATGACTAGATATGTTTGAATTCCCAACTTTTTAAAGAAAATAGTCAAGATGTTAACCATGAACACTACACAGGGATTCCTAAATCAATTCTAGCAGCTGTGACTTTTTATATGTATTCCATTTTTAAGACATTTCTAAGTACCTCACTGGCATTGAGTTGATTCCTACTCAAAGCTGTCCTGTGGCACAGAGTAGAACTACCCTACAGGATTTATGAGATGGTCAATTGCTCTAGAAAACGTACACACCTTTCCCCCATTGTTTGACTCATGGTTTCAAACTACTGACCTATTGGTTAGCAGCCAAGCATTTTATTATACCATTATGGTTCTTTGAACATAAGCAAAATGATAAGAACCTGTATCCTCTTTTTAGTATCTATCTTCACATTGCAGTGTTTCAAATTCTTATTTTCTTCTGCTACTTGTATAAAATGTAAAGCCATCGACTGTTCTTAGTGAAGGAAACCTAAGCTTTCTTACACAATATAGACATTATTTCCAATTTTTGATCAGGTCTTCTTAGTCATAGTTTTCTTCCCCTTTAGCCATGTACCCATGTTTCAGTTTTTGATACTTTCCATGATATAACAACATCTCTGTCTTACTGGTCCATCATTTTGTCTTAGGATTACATGAGGCTAGTGATATTTGCATTTTTTATTAATTTTGTATTTTTAAATCTTTACTAGTTTGTCTTAGACTTCATTTGCTTGATGCTTGAGAACAATTGTTCTGTTTTCATCCTAATTGATCTTTAAATTCCACTTTTGCCTTTTATCTTTAAATAAAGTTTATTTTAAAATATAGAAGACCATAGGACTAATCAGAAGAGAAATAGTAAGAATTCTCACACATTGAGAAGAATATAAATAATGCCACTGAGCATCTGGGTAGAAATTATTGAGTGGAAACCTAATATGTAGTATGAATCTTTACCAAAAAACATAATCAAATATATTTGAGATAAATAATAATAATATTAAAACTCCCATTACTTGGATAAAAGGAAACTTTGGTGCGTCTTTCTAATTCTCTTTGAGTTAATTTTATAACTAAAGATCCTCTCTAGTATTCAATTGGGCTAAACAAAAGCAGAATTAATATTAGTTGAGACAGAATAAATTCTCTTGATTCTTACTTTCATCAGGGATGTCTTATAATTCCTCCTTATAATTTGAAAAAATACAAATATAAAATCTGAGCCCTAGATATTTAATGTAGCTACCCTGATATCAGCTAGTTAAAAGAGATAGACATTAGCTTAGAACTGAGTTTGAGTTCAAGTGTGTGCTTGTATTTCTCTACAACAAAGTATCAAATCATGACTAGAATGCTAACGTTAATTGAGCCTACAACTAATCATGGGAAAAATTATGTGCAATGATATTCCAAATGATTCACTAATAATACACTGCACATCTGTACAGAATTATGAAGTATTCCAATATGACAGAGCTATGCCAATTATGAGATTGCATATGAATGAAAGGAAACATTATTAATTGTGTATTACTAGGACAGAAATGATATCTTCCTTATCAACAGTCATTACCTAATAATCTAAAAGTATAAAACAATAGTATTTTTAAGGTATAATACGGAGTGTGTTATTCTGGGTTGACTAGAGAAAAAATTCATAGTCACTCATATGTGTGTAAGAGAGAACTGTATATCAAAGAGCAATTGTCTATTAAGAAGGCATCCTAGTCTAGTCCAATTCAAGCCCATTAGTCTGATATTAGGCTATATGTCTGATACCAGTCCAATATTTTCCTCTTTTGATTCATGCAACACATGCAATGGCACCGAATATATGAAGACCACAGGCCAGTGGGTGGAAAGTCTTATGGATCCAGTGGCAGTGGAAGTGTTTCAGTACCGTTATGGCTTGCACCTGACTCTTCTAGCTACAGGGATCTGTCTGCCATCAGCATAACTCCTTGTGGTGTTTCAAGAGAAATGTGTAGCAGAGAGTGTGTGCTGGCTTCCAGAGAGCTATTTATCTCATTTGTACCTCCAAATGAGGTCATCAAGCTGTGACCTGATTGACAGAATCAATGTTAGTCCTTCCTCAAGTTGACAGTAGATTATATCCTATAAAGAGATTAGAAAATTTATATTTTGTTTTTTTTTTCTAATTGGGGCAGTGATCATATTGACTTATAATTGGAAGTAGTGTGTGCACTTTTGTGTATGTATGTGTGTGTGTGCTTGTAAGAAATGCAGGCAAAGTGAAGTTGTTTACAGATAGTACCCTTTAATAAAGGACATTTTTAATATATGTTAGAGGCCTAACAAGAAAGTTCTAACTAATTTAATGTACAGGCATGATATATATGCATATTCACAGTCATTGAGTTGATTCTGACTCATATCAATTTTAAGTAGGGTTTCCAAAGCTGTAAATTGTTTCTAAGGAATAGTCTGACTGTACTTTTTGCAAGACATATGCTTATTCTTTAAGCAGTACTTCAATATTCTTTACCAGCTTCACCATTCAAATGCATTGATTCTTCTTCTGACTTCTTTATTCAATGCTCACATGCAAATGGGGGATTAAAATTATTATATTTTTGCAACCTAGTCCCCAAACTAACACCCTTGCATTTCAACACTTTAAAGAGGTCTTATACAGCCAATTTGCCTAGTCTATGAAATGCTGTTTCCATTAGAATTGATTGTGGATTCAAGCAAGACAAAGACTTTGACAAGTTCAATATTTTCTCATTTCATGAGGCAGTTACCCAAAGAATGGAACATGTGGTTAGCAGTGAATTTATCACACATATAAATATTCCCAGTGTAGGGATACATAAGGAGATATCTCTACCTTAAATTTGTACCTGAAATAATATCCGGAATCCTATTAATCCTTTTATAATCACTTTTATTACTAAATGTCAGTACCATTAATTGATTCATCTTTACATTCTATTTATAATGATGGAGTGATTTTTTGATTCAGGTACTATCTTATATCCTGATGAAAAGATTATATTTTGATGAAAAGATTAGGGAGAAACAATAGATTTATAAGTAATTTACACATTGTAAAAACAATATAATGTTATTACACAAAACAGAAAAGTGTGCCAAAAGCTGACACATCATTTGGGTTTGATATGCTAGGAAGATCTCTGTGAGGTTACATTCAAGTAGTCACCAGTCATGAAGGAAAAGAAGGATCTTAGTTATGAAAGGAGCACAAAGAAAATGCTTTAAGCTAAGAGGGATAACAGGCACAAAAGTTCTAGGTCAGGGATCATCTTTGTGTGTCAGCAAGAGATAAAGAAAGCCAACTGCCTGGACTGCAATGGGCAAAAAGAAGAGGTGTGATAAAAGGTAAAATCAGAAAGGCCAGGTCAAATAGGGTCTGCTCAACCCTAGTAAAAATGTTCACTTTCATTTGAACTATAAATGATTTTGAGCAGAAGAATGGTATGATCTGATTTATAGCCTATAAATATTACTCTGGCTGCAGTGTTGTTTGTTTGTTTGTTTGCTTTAATAGCAGATATGGAAGAAATAGTAGTTTTAACAAAATATTCTATTTGCTAGACTTCCTGGAAAAGGCCATGTGATTGAGGATGAAGAGAGTCGGCAAAAATCCGATGAGCAAATCTTTGGTTCCTCAACCATGTTCTGTGATTATTGAGTATTCCAGAAGCTGCTTCTCTTTGGGGTTGGGAGTGTTTTTCTTTCACCTAGGATCCCTGAATGATTGTGTAGAGCAGTGTCCCTGGGATTTGTATGAGACATAACATGAAAACTAGTTGGGTTCAAGGCAAAACAAGCAAACAGACACTAACATAAACTAGATTCCAGCCATGGGGACTTGGACTGTTTCTGGGCTTTATATTCTTCTACTTCCCAGCAGAGTGTTTTGAAAGGACAAAGTTTAAATATTTGTCCAGCAGAGGGACTGGTGACCTTCAACTGCTGACCTTCTAGGTAGCAACCATATTGTACCAAGTGACCCACTGCACCAAGAATGTGACTTCCTGCCTACTTAAACCAGCTGCATTTCTAGAATGGCTTGTTATCCAAAGATAACCCAACCTTCTATGGATGATACAGACAGCAGGTAGAAACAAGGAAATAAAATTAGTATTATAATAATACAGGGAGAAGAAAATCTCGTTGAATTACATTTGAAGCCTTGGCGACATAGTGGTTATGCATCAGGCTACCAGGTCAGTATTTCAAAATCCCTAGTCGTTCCTAGAGAGAAAGGTGGGATCTCTACGCCTTTAAAAGTTTCTCTCAGAAACACACAGAAGCAAATTCTACTTGGTCCTGTGTGGTTGCTCTGAGTCAGCATGGCTTAGAATTTGATTTGGGTCTTGGGTTTTGTTTTAATAATCACTTCCAGGCAAGCGAACACACACATGACTAACAAACAGTAAGTTAGCAGAAATCTCGTCTGTTCTGATTGACAGCCTGCAGCGGTGGGTAGAGCCCCTCCTGCAGGAACAGTTGGACTCACTGTCATTGAGCCCCTTCTCACCCACAGCACCACTATAGTTCAGGATAGAACTGGCCCCATGGGTTTCTGAGACTGTCACTCCTGCAGAACAGCTGGTGTGTTGGAACTAATGACTTTACGGCTAGCAGTCTGCCTTATAAAGTGCACCATCACCTTTGGAAGGGACCTGGTGGGTTTGACCCGGGTCAGCACGGCCCAAACTGCATGGCCAGGACCTTGCTGTTACAATAGATAGTATCAAAGTGAGTTGCATTCGACTTAGGTTTTGTAGAGCCATCCGACAAAGCACATTTGCAGACTGGACATTCTAAGTGTCTCCTATGTGGAATTAACTCATTTTATGCACTGTCTGTTGGATGGTCAGCCCCATTGCCTATCTTTCCCCTGCTATGCAGCAGTGTTACATTTTATGGCCTGGTCATAAAAAGCTTGTTTGCAACATTGGACAGGATGGGAGAGATGGAGAGGCCATCAGTTCTTGACATCAGTGTAGTGGCAGGAGAATTTTGGAAAATGACAGATTGGAGATTTTGCTAGTAGCTTCCAGGTTTCAAACTGTGCACCAGCCTGCTTGGTGCTAGGATCTTTTGTGAGAATTATCTCTTATGTCTGCATTTCATGATTTCTGAAATGCACCCTGTCATTTGCCTGCCCTTTACAACTTGAACTCTCCTCCGATTTTATCATCCTTGAATTCTGTTTTAAACCTGCCTTTTCCTGAAATACCCACAGTTGTTTCTGTTTTCCACACAAAACATTTTTTATCCAGTAGACTACAGCATTTCTCCTATTTTTCAAGAAGCCATTTCATCAGTCAGAGGAAACTGAAACTAGCAAACTTAGGGGCATTATCTAAGATCTTTTCTTTATAATTGGTAGAACAGGCTCATAAACCCCAGATTCATACCTTGTACTTTTTCTATTACAGCATGCCTCTCTAGGTCTTATATTCTCATCTATAAAATGGGATTTAAAAAAAATTCCCTTTTGAATCTCACCGCTGATGAGTGGCATTATCATGGTCTATGCTATCTTACTCCAAGAATAAAATTTCTGCTTATAAGAAAAAATGACACCTACTGGTGCATTTTCTCGGTATGTTTTTTATTACAACATCTTTTCCAACTGATTGTCATTTACCAGAAAGCCACTGAATCAGATTTCATAATTTGAAACTCCTTGAATTTGCTGGTTTAGCTTACAGGTAAATGATACTATACAGAACTGCTGTTAAGAATCTAATAACATCACCACAAGGGGGAAAAAGACATTATTAGAGAGTGAGGGAAATGGGCTTAAAGAACTGATTTTTGAATTGAATGGGTTCCATCACAGAGAGACTGACATTAATAGAATGCCTAAGGTAAGCAAAATGTTACAGCTGCAGGTCATTATTATTGCTATTATTATTATTACAAAGGCATTATGCCAAATGTTTTTAATTTTTCAAACTCATTTTACTATTTTTCCCACTATTAGTTTGTATCCTTTTTTAAAGAAAAGTATCATTCAGAAATAAAACAGGATATGTGTGTGTGCATTTGTCTGTATACACAGACATTGAGAATAAATTGAACATATGCATATATTTCCAGAAGAAAATACTCATTGTCAAAAGTTTTCACTGCGTGGCAAACATGTTTATTTCTATACTAAGATATAGCTCATTCAAGTGAGCATTTTGTATTGAACATATTTAAACATTATATATGTTTACATATGTCATATACACAGCACAGATAGACATAAGGAACTAAAAAAAGCTACAGCAATACATTTTAGAGTAATTAATTATAGGAAGAAGTTATGCTTTATGTCTCTATATAATTTACAAATTGACTATCACTAAGCCTTACCCTAAAATATAGGCAAGCATTTATTTAGTTATAAATGAAAAATTTAAAAATGGATGTTATTTCTATGCTGTTAGAGAAGCGTAATTGATGTCTTTACTTAAATTTTTATCCACAGATGTTCAGCATGAGGTTAATATTTGGTCATATCATTTGCTGGCTAATTTTTTATTGTTCTTTTGAAATGTAACTAAGTAAACATAGGCAATAACATTAAGATCCAGTGTCCCACCATATTCAACAAAGTTCTGGAAAAAATGGATCTACACCCACAGAATAATGACACCAGACTCGTCCATCACCCCATGCACAAAAACGAAACCCAATAGGGATTAGTGACCTAGATGTCAATCCTAGAGCTGTAAGGATCATCAATGAGAAAACTGTGAAAAATGTAAGGGCCCTATTGCAGAACACACAGAGACTACAGATATAATAAAGGAAGAACACCCAATAGAAGACAAAATAGGTTTCTGGAATCTACTATAAATAAAACACGTATGTACATCAATAGATTAAAATAAGAGTAAATTGGGGGGAAATGTCACAAGGAACACAGGACCAATTACTAAAATCTGTAGAATTTTGCAACATTTCAGTGAAATAAGAAAAATAAACAAAATCTAATTTAAAAATGGGTCAAAAAAGTGGGCCAAACCATGAAATGAGAGTTCATTCACTAAAATAATACTCAACTGGCTAATAAACACTTGAAAAAATACTAATGATCACCATCCAGGAGATGCAAATCAAAACAATAATGAGATATCACCATAGACCCACAAAGATAGCCTGATTAAAAACACAGAACAAAGAATAAACTATCCTGGAGGGGGTGTGTGTGGAAAGATTGCAACTCTTATGCACTACTGGTGGATGTGTAAACATGAACAAGCATTGTGAAGAGCCATATGGCACCAGTGCAAGAACTCTTTCCTGGGGTCCCAGCAACGCTCTCATGGAAGCAGCAGTCAGGAGAGGAAAAAACATATGGCACTGGGTTCATTTACTGCACAAGAACTCTATAAGGGTTGAAAAAATAAGAAGTTTATTTTGAGTACAAAGATGTACCTGATCCCAAACATGGTATGTTCAACTGCCTCATGTGCGTGTAAAATTTAGATGTTGAATTAAGAAACAGAAATAGAATTGATGCATTTGAATTGTGGTGCTCGCAGGTATACTGTAGGTATCATCAACTGTCAAAATAATAAACAAAACTGACATGGAAGAAGTACAGCAAGAATGCTTTTTAGAAAATGGACAGGGAGACTCTGTCTCATGGACTTTGATGATACTATCAGGAGAGAGTAGTCCCTGGAGAAAGACAGCATGTTTGACAAGTAGAGGGAGAGCAAAAAGGAGAAGGGCCTCAACAAGATAGCAGTGATTACAAAAGTTGGTTAGAAAATAAGAACAATTGTTTGCTTGTTGTCTTCTGTTGTACTATGTACAGGAACAAATGAATTACACCTAATGACAATAAAACAACTAATACATATCCCATATGATGAACCAATGGCATACACCCCATGGAAGTAACATCTTATTGAAACAGATATACTGGTATGAAGTATGCACTCACAGCACAGTTCACAATAGCAGCAAAGTAGAAAAGAGTCCAAATGCCCATTAATCAAATACAGAAATAAATTCTGGTATATACACACAGGGGATACTAAAACACACAGACAAAAAAGCAAACACACTGCCATCAAGTTGATGCCAACTCATAATGCTCCTTTAGGACAGGATTAAATGGATCTACCCCCACCCCTTGTGAATTTATGAGACTGTTAACTGTTTATGTAATTAGAAAGTGTTTCTCCAGAGGAGTAGCTGATGTATATATTTACCTATGTGCATGCCTGTATTTACACCTCTATATATGTCCTTTGCATCCTATTTCTTTCCTCTGTTTCCTTTTACTTCCCTCTTGTGCCGCTATAATTCTCACCTTCTTTTGTGTTTCCATATTTTTCTCAGTAACCCTACCCTTGATTACTGATTTTGGATCGCTTGTCATCCCTTTGTTCCTGGATTGGTCAATATCACCTTCTCCCTGCCCCTTTCCATATTCCCCCAGAATCATCATTCCCATAATTTTCTCCTCTAGACTATCTTATCTAGATAGTCCTGCAGAGATAATAATATGCACAAAAAAACAAGACATGGCAAGATGAAGCGACAAAAGAAAAGAAAACAACTACAACAAGAAAAAATCAGGTCCAGAAAAATAAATAAAGGATGATATTCTATTTCTTGATAAGATTTGTGATACATAGGCTTGGACTTACCAAAACAAAGTAAAATAAGTGTCCATTGCATTTGTACCTATCATTTTTGGTATAATTTATATTTACAAAACCTGTGAGTAGATAATACATTTCAGTGATGTACATGGTGACATGCATGTAAAGATTTCAAATATGAGAAATTAATTAATGGGTAGACAAATGAATAGATAGATAGAAATGTCAAAACTTAGTAGCAAATATAGGCTTAATTCTGAATAGATAAAGTTTTCTACTTCTGGAAAGGGTTTGTCTTGGAAATACATAGTTTTACTGTGTCCCATAGTTTCACTATCAGCCAAAATTGCTTTATTGGCTTGATTATATGGATAATCTTTGCAAAATTCTATGTGCATACTTAAATGCTGGATAAGATAAAGATCATTTCTTTCAATGAGAGTGGCACCACAATGATATTTGTATTCATTTTGATATCAAGTTGATTCTGGCCCCTGGCGACACAATAGGACGTTTGAACTGCCCCTATACTTTTCTGAGATTGTCTCTCTTTACAGAAGTAGAAAGCTTTGTCTTTCTTGAAGCAGAGGTAGTTTCACATGGCTGACCTTGTCATTTCCAGCCAAATATGCAATATACAGCATATGAAGACCATATATGAGCTAAAACTGTCTGGGCACTTAAAGGACCAAAATGAGAGAACGAGTAAAAATCAAAAGAGGAAAAAAGTTCATTCTGATCTAGATGGGCAGTAGCCATATTGTAAGAACTGATAAGTGTTATGAATTCAACACTCTCAACCTGAGACTGGTCTCTGATTGATGCTTTGGGCTCTTGACTGGGTTCCACTCACACTGTCTCTACAAGACAAGGTAGAAAGGGCCCATAGGGTTGCCAAGATGATCTTCTTTATAGGAGCAGACATTCATGTGTTTCTCCCATTGGTTAGCTGGTAAGTTCAAACCCCACCCTCATTCTGGGTAACAACTAAGTAATGGACCATTGGGCTGCCAGGACTCTTTCCATTCATATGAACCCTCTGCCACAGAGTTGATTCCTACTCCTAACAAGTCTCTCCAGAGATTCAGAAGCATTCCATCATTATTAGTAACTGATAGCCTTAGTTTTCTCCCTGAGAAAGGATGATAGGTTTGATCTGCGACCTTGTGGTTAGCAGTTCAACACTTACCAGACAGTGCTATCAGGGCTCATGCAAGTCTTGCTAAAATGATTGCATGCACATCATTAACAGCTCCATATTTTAGGAGCCAATTGGCTCGATCAGGGTTCAGCTTGGGTTCTGCATGAAAATATTTTAGCACGTATGTCTCACACTAACTAGTATTTCCAACAAGGGAATTGGTTCTTCTGACAAAGCCACTGGCACTATTTATCTTAATAATACTAGGTGACTTGTGTGCTATCATTTCAATTGTCTCCAGCTAAGTGGCCCCTCAAAGAAGGAGAGCAAGAGTTCTTTATCAACTTCCTTTCTCTAGCTGGGCCACTCTGAGGAGGAGGCATGAGAACAGAAGAGGTGCACAAAGGATTGGAACCAGTCAGTTTCTAGTTCCAACTCTGCCATGTACTTGTGGTCTGACCACGTGCAGAGGGCTTTTCTGAAGGAGGGAATAGCAATAAGAAAGAGATCAGAATAGCTTGGTGTGAGGATTAAATCATAATATATGTAAGTCACTTAATGGATTATCTGTCATATAAATGTCCTCAACAATTTTTTTTGTGTTGTTGTTAATAATAACCTCAACCTAGCTTTTTCTTCCACTGGGAATACCTTTCGAGATTGTCAAAATCTCCTGTTAGCCTTTTAATTTATGCCTGATTTGAACATGCCTTCGAGAACTCAATAAACACTTGGTGTTAGCAGTTCATTAGATATCATTTTTCTCCTGCTTAATATAACTGGAACCCTTGTTCTGATTCACCTGACAGATGCTGAACTCCCAAAGAGAAGCTTGTTAAACACCCAGCCAACTGGAGCAATTTTTAGTTCCAACTTCAAATGTACCAACAAAACAAGCATTTATTTTACAAGGAGCTCAAAGCATGAGCTAGTAGTCACTGTCATTGAAAGGCTGGAAAACTGTTTCTGCCAAAATCAACTCACCCTCTCCCAAACCTATGCCCCAAACCTCCCACATTTCCTTCCCCCTTGAAAAAAATTATTTTCTTGCCTTTTACATTTTTCTTAATTTACTTTTTAAATTGCAAGAAAAATTTTTATAAATGGTGAGCTTTATGTAGATTTCCCCCAATCCCCTGGTGTCAGGAAAGTGCTGACTGGAGGTGGCAGCTAGGCATTAGAAGGCTATAACTTTTTGTTCCATTTACCCTGCTGTTTTCAGCATTAAGGTTGACCTCAGTCTACCACTCATCTTCCATCTGCTTAAAGATGTCTCTTCTTATGTTTGCACAGCAGATCCTTTGTGATCATGTCTAGAAAATGGAGGCTTTCTTTCTCAACTGGGTCTTGTAGACCTTGTCAGGATCATATTTATATTCTTTTCTTGCTGCCAGGGCAATACTGTAACTCAAAAGTGGCGATGGCATAAGACTTTGTGATCTGATATAATTTAGTGTCAAACCACTATCCATTTTTGACACTTAAGTTCTGCTTGCCAATTTGCAAGTTCACTTACTGTGGGGTCAAGCAATTATTCCTCAGGCCATTGTGAATTCTCTTCTGTTGCTCTCTGTGTGATTTAATTAAGAAGGTGGCCTGGGGACATATACCTACTTTTCTTAACAATGAACAATTACATAGAGAGGGTTTGAAAATAGATGGTATGATTTTAAGAACCCAGAACAGCCCTTCTGTCCTTTTATTTTAACTCTTAAGATAACCCTGTAGCTGCTGATAGGCCAAATCACTTTAACAGGTAGAAAGTTATTTTATTCTACTGCTGAATGTTAGATTATAAAGTAAATCCATGTCAGATAGCTAAATTCCATTGAGCTAAGCAAGTTCTTATTGCCCCTGGCGGCACAAATGGTTTTGCCCTTGACTACTAATGAAATAATTGGCTGTTCAAACCCACCCAGTGTTGCCTAAGAAGATATGTCTAGCAATCTGTGTCTGAAAAATCACCCACTGAAACCCTCTCTACTCAAACTCTCCAGGGACATTTGGGGATGGCAAATGTGGAAATCTACCTAGCAGCAGCTATCTTGTTTGTTTGTTTGTTTGTTTCTTTGTTTTTGGAATTCTGTTGAGGTTTCACGGTCATAAGATACTAAGCCCTAAGGTAGAGAGGAGAAAGGAAAGGATGGTCAATGAAGATTTTCCTTTTTTTTCTACTTAAAAGTTTTAAAAGACTGTTAGAATTGGAGAGATTCTAAATGAAAACATTAAGACTACAACCCTTGCTTCGTCTTCATAGTTATCAGCCTTCCTTCTGGGTGTCATTGCCCTCATAGAAGCTCTGTTAAAGTCATTCCATACCATGCTTTAAGGGCTGTTTTATTTCCATCACTATAGTCTGGACCTATCAAATGTAAGTCCTTGAGAGCTCATTGATGAACAAAGCCCTTCATAAGAAAGGAATATTCTTTGTGAAGTCATTTGCTATGATTTTGGACACATAAATAAAACTATGTGTACATGACATATCCAGGCAATGATTTTCACTAGCCTACTTGATATTGACAATTTCAAGTAAGATATTTTGAACAAGTCTAAAAACTTAGCCTTTAGAATCACCAAGTTTGCACAGCTGACAAGCTAATCTTCTGACCCAGTTTTGTCTCATCTCTGGATTTCCACAATCTCAGTGATTCTCAACCATGGGTGTCTGGGATTGGATTTACAATTGCATGAGAGATGATGTCCCTAATTGGTGGAAGGACTAGGAGCCAGCAGTGAGCTCACATATCACAAGAGGCCAAAGAATGAACAAGTTACCATCAAATGGATGCCTATCCCTGGCAATTATTTAGTGATGTGAACTGCTCTGATAGCGTTTATAACTATGGCCTTATAAATTCCACAAGATTATAGGCTGGAACGATGAAACTATGGATCAAAATGTTCTCAAAGGGAATGGACAGTTTATAAAAAGATACATCTTCTAACCTGCCAAGGGGATTGGTAAATTTTACCATTTTTAAGGCTGATAAAAAAGTCATTTCACAGAGGTTAAGACGGACTTCATTACCACCAAAATGAATAGTCAAGTGAACCATGTCCTTTGGACAAAGACTAAGGGTCCCTTTGCTGAGAAGCTCTGAGACTCGGAAGAAAGAGTACCACTAATGATGGCAAAAGACAGCAAGAACAGAGTACCTGCCACAAAAACTTAACTGTAAAGCTAAAAGGGTCGTAAACTATCTTGGCAGCGCCAATAGTGTGGACAAGCTCTTTCTAGGGGATTTCGTGTCACCTTCTGGAAAGCTCAGTTCTGAGGAGTCTGAAGGGAAGAGAATGTCAGAGGCTCAGAACAGTAGGAGGTTGCAGCAAAGGTGGAACTGGGATCTATGTCAGAGACTCCAAAGGTCTTTCATAGGGCTTTCCTTCTGGTGAAGCCAGGTCTAGAAAAGACTCATGGGCAAAGCAGAAGCTTTAGGCCCCTTGGTGGCAATCTGAGTTGTTTGCTGGTGGCTGAAGGCAGCAGCTACTTGATCAAATCACCTGATTGGAGCGCAGATGCACCTACCCGGTGATAAAACAATGAACTTGCATAATTTGAGAAGGTCAAGTAATTCTGCTTTGGAAATCTCTTTTGTTGCTGTACTTTTGCTTTTTATGAATAATAATCATGGTCTTCACTTTGCCAGCTCTGTGTATCACATGTTTTGCTACAACACAGGTGAACATAGCGCCTACAGAAGTACTCAGGCCACTGAATTGTGAGCCACAGAATTTTCCATGCATGAATTTTGGGAAGTAGATCACCAGAATTTTCATATCAGTTTCCTTTGTGTGTGGACTCAATCTGCAGATGATAATGAGGACCTTAAATGACAATTCTGTAAATCTACTTCTAAACTTCTTCCATATAAATCTCAACGAAGCACAAGTCAACTTGATCACGTATGGGGTATACTTGAGAGGCATTCAGTCTGAGAGTAACTGATTTGGTTTGATTTTGCATATTTTCTACTATGTAGAATAATCTTATCTCCTGGTTTGTTTGCTCTGAGTTCATTAATACTTTTTTTTTCCAGATGAGTCATTTGGGCTACATGATGAATGGTCCCTTGAAAAATATTATCTTTTTTCACTAAGTGAGGGACAGTTTCGATTGGTATAAAGCAGCAAATCCATTGAAATAACATGAAATTAAATGGACTTAAAGAAAACACAGAGGTCTTATTTAGTCTTCATCTAGGACCTTGATCTGTCCTTTATCTATCTCCTTTGAGCAAAATCCTCAGTGTGACAAACTGTTAACTTGGGAATGTGAGAACAGAGAAGAAAAGAAGGATGAGAAGTTGGGATGTTCTATGAAGTTTAGATTTATTCACATCTACAGGCAGGAATTCCATCATTGGTGTCTCCCTCTCTCTCTTCCTTATAGTCCCCCTGACCTCCTAATGCTTTTGTTAGTCTGAAACTTTAACTAGGGAAGTATCAGGGCACATTATTTTATATATCTACTATTACAGCAAGTTTATAATAATACAAAGGATCTTATTTTTATGCCTGCATCTCTGTCATAGAAATCCTTAAGAATTATGAGGGAAACTAGAAAGAGGAAAATAAAATATTGCAAGAACCACTTGACTGTGCCCTTTATCATTTTATTTATTTATTTATTTTTATTTTTTCCCCTTTATCATTCTTTTCCTAGCACTTCTACCCAATATGTCAATATCTTTCAAGGCCCAGACAAATGCTCTACTTTCTCCTGCAGGTATTGTGCTCTCCTCTCTAAAGCTAAAACTGATGCATCTCTTCTCTCAAAGTGTCCTTTGTAAGTGTCCTTTGTAAGAGGTTTCTCCTTTATATTGCTGTTTTTCTTGTGTTCAAGCCAGATTTAGAAGAGGACTGGCAGAAGAGAGATATCATTGTTAATGTCAGATGGATCTTTGGGAAAAGTAAAATTATACCAGAGGGATGATTGCTTTGTTTCACTGACTTCTCAAAGTCATTCATCTGTGAGAATCATAACAAATATGGCATGTGTTGCAAAGAATGGTCATTCCAGAATACTTAATTGTGCTCATACAGTACTGGTACACAGACTAAGAGGCAGTCATTTGAAAGGAAGAAGGAGATTCTATATGGTTTTAAGTCAGAAATGGTGCTAGCGTTGTATCGTTTTATCATGTTTAATCAATTTTATTCAATTTTTATGCATAACAATAGTTCAAAAAATGGTCCTGTGTGGAACATAACTATAGCTTCAGGACTGCAGAAAAACTCATTACCATTTTGTAATATTCTAGTGATACAGCTTTGATCAAAGTCCACTGTTTTCAATCTAAAGAATTGTAGAGAAAGCAAAAAATTCTCCCAACTGGATCAATTCGTTTTGTTGTTAGGTGCTGTTTAGTCAGTTCTCATCCGTAAGCAACCCAAGAATGAAACATCTTGTCCTGGATCATGCTCAAAATTATGTTTGAGCTCATCATTGTAGCCATTATTTCAGTTCATCTCCTTGATGCAGTCTACCTTTTTCACTGTCCCTTTACTTTACCAAGCACAATGTACTTTTCCGGGCACTTGCGTCTCCTGATAGCAAGTTAAATGTAAATAGGACAAAGTCTCACTCCCCTTCTTTCTAAAGAGTCTTCTGGTAATAATTATTCCAAAATGAATTTTTGTTCTTTTGGTAGTCCATGGTACTTTTCCTATTTTTCACCCGATCCAAAATTCAAATGCACAAAGCCTTTTGTCTTCCTTTTCCATTGTCCAGCTTTCACGTGTGTAAGAGCTTCCAGACCAAGAACAGACAACAAAGCAGAACTAAGTTAATTCTGAGGAATTAGCCACTGAAAACGTTATGAGTAGCAGAATCAACAAGTAGCATTACATAGATGTAGAAAAGATTGAGTTGGTATGTGTTTCATTCTATTTACTTAGATCCAGCATCAGCACCGATGAAAACAGCAATTGCAAAATCAGATGACATACTGAATTAGACAAAACACAGAAGAACTCTTGAATGTCTTAGAAAGCTAGGAGGTTGAGAACTAAGGTGGACCTGATCCAAGTCATGGTATTTTCAATCGCACGTAAAAGCTTGGCAATAACACATGATGACCAAGGATAAATGGATATTTTGAATTGTGGTGTTGATAAAGTATATTGACTATGCCATGAGTTTTCAGAAAATTGAGTAAATCTGCCTTAGCAATAGTATAGTAAAAATGGTAGTTAAAAGGGATGGTGATGAGATTTTAACTTCTCTACCTTAAATATATTTTCTGGTGGCAATAGTCTTGAAGATATTATTTTGGGGAAGGCACAGTGCCAGTGAAAATAAGAGAGAACCTCAAGGACGTGGACAAATTTAGTGCCCATCAATTGGCTTAATTATAGCAATAATTGTGAGAATAGTGAAAACCAGGCACTGTTTGATTCTGTTGTATATAGTGATTGTGGGACTAATAAGCAACTTGAGGATACCTGTTTTAATTAATGTTTTGTGGCAATTTGGATAAGCTAGGATTGTCTGTAGTTTTGTACTCAACACATTAATTTTCATAATCTGATGAAACACAACTGAATCACAGCTAACAGACTGAAGACTCTATAATGGACAAGATTAATGTGGAATGCCAATGCTCTTGCTCTGATGCAATAAATTGCTTTGGGGGTTTGGGTTGCTTCAGATATTACTGGATACAAAGAGAAATGAAGGTGAATGAAAACACCTTCTGATGAATTTCAAGATGAATTAAGAGATAATGTAAAAAAGACTAAAACCCTCACAACTGGACACTAGGTAACACCATGATCAATAGAGAAAAAGGTTGAAGTTGTCAAGGAGTGATGTCTTGCTTGGATCCATAATTAAAACTCATGGAAGCAGCAGTCAAGAGAACAAAACATGAGTTGCACTGGATAAATCTACCGCACAAACCTCTTTTGGATATTGAATAGCAAGGATGCTACTTCGCGGATTAAGGGTCTCCTGACCAGGTCATGGTGCTCTCCATTGCATCATCTACATGAGAATGGTAGACATTGCATAGGAAAATCAATGCAATTGGATTACAGTGCTGGGATTAATATTGAAAATATCATAGATGGCTAAAAAGAAAACTGGCATGTCTTGGAAGAATTAAGTCTAGAATGCTTCCTAGAGGCCAGGATGACTAGGTGACATCTTGCATTTGGGGGATGTACTATCAGGAGAGACCAGTCTGTGAAGAAAGAAATCATGCTTGGTGAAATATAGGGGCAGTGTAGGAGGCGAAGATCCTCAAAGAGATGCTTTAACATAGTGGCGACAACAATCTGCTCAATTAGAAGAGCAATTATGCGAATGGCACAAGACCATGTAGCTCACAGGGTTGTTATGGGTGGAAAGCAACTCACTGGCACACAACAACAACAGCAACATGGAAACACTTGTTAGAACTTTGCTGGGTCTGAATCCTACCTGGGTTAGACAGGTTTCTCTAGAGAAACAAAACCAGGACTATATATATATATATATATATATATATATATATATATATATATATATACACACACACACACACACACACACACACATACACATACATACACACATATATATCTTACACAAGAAATAAACAGTTGACTAATCTATAAAGCAGTACAAATGGCTCGGTGCAACTCACTTGAGACAGCAGTTCTTTGAGTTTTGAGGGCCACTGAGTAGTCCTCTGTATAGCAATTCAGGCTATCCAGACACAAGCAGCAAACAGCAAGGCAGGTCACCATCTGTCAGCCAGATGATAGGGTCCGATAGTCCCCACCTCAAAAGGTGTATATTCCAAGAGTGTGGCGACACAGGGTTTGAAGAAATCTCAACTCACAGCGACACAGTCCATTGATTAGGTGTCCATGGATTAGGTAGTGTAGCTTGCAAATCAAGGCACAGGATAAGCAAAGCGGCTGGCTGATTCAAAGATCCAAGAGCAAGAGAGAGATAGGCGAGGCTTGCTTAGTCATTTATATCTTTGCCCTTCAAATAACCTCACTTGTGTTCATTGGCCATATTGTCCCATCAAACCTACGTATATTCATTGGCCATGTTGGTACAATAAACTTACGTATCACACTACCTCTGCTCATTGATCTTTGGTTCTTTTGAATAATTCAGCAGTCTCCTATATTACTTATCAATCATGAGGCTTGTCAGAGGCTTGCTGTCTGATATACTGAACATGGATTCATTTTCCTCTGCAGATATGAACCTGACCTCTCCTACTGAAATTAGATTTGTTTTACTCTGCAGACATAAGCTTGTAGTCTTCTTTCAATCTTATATCAGTTGACCCTGAAAGAGGTTCAAGTCAGAAGACACCTCCAGCTTTATATATGACCAAAGTAATTGGAATACATCTGGACTTGAAATTTCCTTCTTCTTAAATTGTGAGTGATTTTCTTGCTATAACTCTATGTACCATATTGTGTGTGTGTTTGTATAACACTGGTTTTGTCTCTCTAGCACACCCAATACCCAATACCCAATACCCAATGACAACAGCATGTGATTGATTTGTTGCTCCTTGGATCTATGAGATGACTGATTTAAATATTTTTGAATACGTTAAACACTGGGGTTCTAACTAGAAGCTGGAAGTCCTAACAACTGCTCATCAGGAGAAAAATGTGGCTATCTCTTCCCACAAAGATGTATAATTTGAGAAACCTTAAACTCTCTACTCTTCCCTATTGAAACACTAATAATAAGGATTTGCTCAATGGCAGTGGGTTTTTATATGCCATAGTCAAAGGGGTCTGCATAATGCAATGATTAATTGCTCAAGTTCTAATAAAAATGATAGTGGTTGGAAAACATCCACTGGCCCCTAATTGAAAACAAAAGGAAACACAACAAATCAAAACAAAAAGCTCTGGGGCTCTGATTGCAGTCCCAAAAGGTCTATGTGGCAGTTCTTTGACATAGGTCATAGCTTGGCTTGAAGGCACCTATCAACAACAGTACCAACAAGGAGTTAGACTGGATCTGAATAGAGCATATTGCAGAGACAATAGGCAGCAGTGAAGATAACTGTAAAGGGCAGTCTCAACCTCACAGCCTGAATCAACTCAGACCAAAGTTCTGTCCAGACCCACAAAACATTGCTGTTTCACAGATTCCTCCAATTAAACACAACAGTAGACAGCACAATGTTGCTCAAATATGTTAAGTATAAATTAGGGTACGAACTATAAAGTGCGTCCATTCTCTAAAGTATCAAAATATTATTGTCTCAGGTATTTCTTTATCCTTTGATTCTAGCACATGAAAGTCTCCTATCTAACCCTTGTTTCACAGAATATCTTCACCAGTTTGAGAGTAAGCTACTGGAGGTGAGAGGTGGACCCAGATTTAATAATCATATTTATATATACCCCATGACATATATAAAGAGGATGAAGTAATAGTTATATTTCTATGTACTCCATGGCATCCATTATAAGGAAGGACTCCATAAACACTTAATATGTATCTGAAGTGAAGGGTTATTATGTAATAGGAATATAGGATAATATAAATATATAACTTGTTGAACTTCTACTTTATAAAATATTTTATACAAGCTATTAAGTCAATTGCATCTCAAAATGAAATGAGGCTATAGTTTCCAACTGCTGTCTGTTTCCAAATTTTGCACTTCAATTGCCAATAATTATCAAGGTAACATGATCGCCTTTTTTTATAAAATCCATGTAAATATATTGGTAAAATTTTTCAGTTTCTCCATCTCTTACTTTAGTGTTTGTATATAAATTTGAACAATAATTGTATTCTACATATTTGAAAAATATACAAGAAATGTATGAGAGAAAACAAAATGTGAGTAATGCATATCAAACTAATTTGATGTTTAATATTTATTTGACCTCAAATTAGATAATTCCAAAATATTTATAGCTCAAAAGTGTAGTGAATATCACATACAATGTCTATAGAGTTAATCAAAGTAGGAAGAAAAACAGTTAGTGTTCAAAAAATATTTAAAAATTAATATATACTTTAGCTTTTAATATACATTTGAATTTACAGAAAGTTTTCAAAATTCATCTTAAGATTTTCAATGTTCATTTTACCTAGATTCGCCAAATATTAGCATTTCCTCACACTTTTTTCATCTTTTTCTTTTCCTTTCTGTATCTTATTTGGTCTTACTGAAGATCTCATTGAAATGAACTTTATAGTAAAATGAGCTTTACAGAACAACAACAACAACAAAATAAACTAAAATGACAAAAGTGAATGTATTAGAGCAAACATTCTGAGCAACAATTTTACAGAATGCTGCAGTACATTATGAGAGCCTGAGTTGGTTTTGAGCCTTAAATATTATATATATATATATATATATATATATATATATATATATATATATATTCATTCAGCCTCCACTGCTCTTCTGATCATTGTCCTGCACTAAAAAGAACTGTTCCCTCAAGCTGAGGGTGTTTGGAAATGGATTGCTCTGACTCACTTGGAAAGCCCAGGGAAAGGCAGTCTCACCTCAGGAGCAATGGTACTAGGGTTGCGTGGTCATGCGAGGCTGTTAGATCCTGAACAATATGACTGGAGGGTTCTGAACCAATCTTGTAAATGTTCTTAATCTGTGATAGTATATGTACCCCAATTATTGTCTCTTTCCTGGTTCCACAGTCCTTCTTGTGACTGTGAGAAACTGATCTGCCACCAACTATGGTTTCGTGATAAGCCTGTTTTCCATGCTTTATAATTTAATCCCATGTTTAGGAAACCTTAGGACATCATTGTGGCCTCACACTGAGAGTCTCCAACATTCATAGGGTAACTTTTGTAATCATCTTTTTTTATTTTTGGTCCTCTATTAGATTGAAAAAAGGGATCTTTATGGAATATATTTGAATGTGTGCTCTTTTTACCACCAGAAAACAGACGGGAAACCAAATCTCCCATAGACCTCAAATTCATATGGTTCCTAATGTTTCTTATTTTTTCACTCTGGAGTTTTAAAGATTTTGAAAAGTGAAAACTAGTACTTCTGTTCACTATCCCACAGTTTTTGTCTCACATTGACTCAGCATTTGCTTCGTGCTTAATATTAATTTGTGGTGGGAATGACATATAAGTGATGTTGTATCTCTCGAAGCATTGTATCAGAATTTTCATGTATCCCGTTATCTCACTGGCATCCAGCCCATGCTGCCTCAACGTTCCCCCCTGTGGGTTTCTGAGGCTGTAACTGTTAATGAGAGAAGCGAGCCCAGTCTTTGGCTCTCGGAGCTGCCAGTGGTTTCAAACTGCCGACCATGCAGGTCGCAGTGCAATGAATAACCACTCGACCTCCCAGGCTCCTTTTATTCTATTTTAGTATATCTGTTGTGAATATTGATCACTTGAGTCAGGTGTCTTCTGCCAGGTATCTCCACTAGACAGGCATTTTCTTTTTAGCTTTATAATTAATCAAGATATACCATAGAAAGATACTTTGAAATAATTGAAACATGGATTTTTTTTT
>PVJH01025408.1:0-31581 GCA_004026705.1 Nesogale talazaci
ATATCTTGTTGGTGTGGCTTCGTATTTGGCAGAGCAGAACTACCCCTGTGGGTTTCAGTGGCTGTAAATCCTTACAAAACAGGTGGAAAACCACGAGTGGCTGCCGGGCTGTACCTGCTGACCTCGCACTTGGAAGCCCACTGCATCACCTGCTGGCATGGCATCCCTTAAAATGTGAACCAGATCCTATCCCCCCTGTCTTGGCTTCTCCACAGAAACCCAAACTCCTCACCCCATCCTGCAAAGGCCTGCCCTGCGTGCCCCCTCTCCTTCCTAACACGATCCCCGAGAATCCACTAGAATCCAGCATCCAGCACTTCTTTCTCTTCGGAAACAAGTTAAATGTGTTTCTGACTTGGATGCTCGCATGATCTCTGTCCTCTGCTTACATTCGCTTTCCCTCTGCCTTCACAGGGTTGGTTGGCTCTTTGCTGCCATCCAGATGGAACCTGGATATCCTTTCTCTAAACAGACCCCTCAGATGGTGCCATGGGGAGAGCCCCAACAACCATGCACTCTCCTGGTAGTGCAGCTCAATACACCACCCGCCGGCCGCTCTGGCTGAAAGGGTTGCAGCGCCCAGAGCAGTGCCGTGGCGTCTAGTAGATCCATATTCAAGAAAGGTGGATGGACATGTGGATGCATACAATTGATGGCTATCTGTGAGAACAATTTAAGTCCCCCTAAATGAAAATATTTATAAAACTTGAACTTGACTTGCATGTTTTTCCCATTCATTTCACTTCGACTGGTGACAGGAGGATGAGAGGATGGGAGTCACAGAAGGAAATACGGTGACCGGGCAATTTTGAGTGAGCAGTGGTTGTAAATCCACATTCTTTCAAATGACATTTGTCAAGCTCGTGTCGGATGTCAGTCACCTGATCCACAGTTTATTTGATGATCAACTCCATATCCAACCCAAGTGTGAGCGAGAGAACATTGTTAAGCAATGCGTGGCATTCAATGTGAAGGTAATCTGCTATTATAAATAATTTCCCTTCTTACTCCTTAGAAGCACTTCTGGAGCTTGATATAGTCAGCACTGTTTTGCTGGTGACCAATGGGCATTTATTGCTTATTAACTCCTGAATTTGTATTCTCTTAAACCAGCTGGCGTCTTCCTCCATCTTTAACTACTTAGACTTCCAGCAAGTTCAATGGGCTTTCCATGACTCCATTTTCCTTGGGTAATTTGATCACTTTGGTGTACAATTGGTTTTGCGAGGTCTGACATTTCTCCCCAGAGAATCTTGTTTAACTTACGGCCTTCACACAGGCTATGTTCAATTCACACAAAACAGGCTGCATGTTTTCATTTTAAGAGCCTTTGCCCACTGGCAGCTTCAAGCCAAGGCTAGTCCTCTCCCTCCTACCACTAGTCCGTGCTGACTCTCAGCCAGCCTTCAGAACACGGTGGAACTGCCACTGGGAGTTTCTGAGACTGTATAACTGGTTTTTTTTTTTTAGTTGCTTTTCTTCCAAAACCATTTTACTGGGAGTAAAATCTGCTAACCTATCGTTCCATAGCTCATTCACATCAAGCAGTCTCATATGACTGCTTCCACAGTCATTTTCAAAGCATTCTTTTCCTCCTTGAACTTCTTAACATCGACTCCTTTTTACCCACCCCCTGCCACTACTGTACCCCCCAGAAACTCTTATTCTGCTTGCTGTCCACATGGTTTCATCAATCCTGGGTTTCATATGCTGAAAACAGGAAAACATATACAAAAATTCAAGAGGATGACCTCCAATGACCAAATATATTTCAAGTAAACCCCAATATGAACAATCAAACAAAAAATACAGAAAATGTTAAAAACCAGATCAAGCCTCACAGGCATCAAAGAGGGGAGCAACTGACAAGGTTTTAACTATTAAGGTCAGTTTTCTCATTTTGATCATCTCTCCAGCACTCTGGTAACCATTTTCTTCCCATTCCTCTATCATGAATAAAGAGAAATCCTCTGTAGACTTCATAAATGTATCTTGAGCTCCCATTGTCATCCATAGCCTTCTTCAAACCAAATTCTCACAATTTAGGCTCTGATAATATTCCCTCCTTCGACTTCAGATTACATGGATTACAAGCCTTTGGTCAGATGTTGTTGTGCTTCTTCCATGTGGACTTAGTTGACTTCTCACTTAGATGACTAGCTGCTTGTTTGCAGACACGCATTTAACACCCCAGATGCTGTTATATCTGATAGCCAGGCACCATCTAATTTCTTCACTACATTTGGTCTAGTCCCCAGTATCTTCTGTGTGTCCTTCCTGAGTGACACTAATTGTAACTGAAAAAAACCTCACACCATCCTCACAAGCACTGCTGTGTTTGATCTCATCATTACAGCCACTGTGTCAATCTAAATGACGGTCTTTCCATTTTTCACTGACTCCTTACCAAGCATGATATAGCTTTCCAAAAACTAGTCATTTCTGATGAATATATATATACATACACACACACATATATATAAATATATATAAAAAATTCCAAAGTGAAATCTTGCCCTCGTTTCTTTTTCTTTCTTTTTTGATGGACTGGGGTAGTTGGATCATTTTACGTCAACTTAAATTTATATGAAAGTGTAGTGATGGAAGTCAGGTCAAGCCTGATGATGTCTCCTTAGGGATGTGGTTTTCTTGTAAAGGAGAAACTGAGAACTTCCTCTCTCTCTGTCCCTTTGCCATCCTCCTCACTGGTACTTCACCCAGTACCCAGTGTCTGCCTCAGAGCTGCCTCACCCAGAGAACACCTGACTCCCTGTTATCTCTCCACAGACCTTGGATCCACTGACCTGTCCTACCCCCGTCCCCTTTTTCCATCACCAGCTTGCAGCTACAGAAGTCTGAAGAGGGCCCTGGCTAGCGTCAGATGTAGTGTCCAACTTGAATGGGACTGGGCTGAGAGGCCTTCTTGATAGGAAGTTCTTTCTTGTGCCAAGATGAGTGTCGATGAGTGTCACTGATTTTGTTTGTCTAGATACCCCAGCCTAACAGAGGGACGGTTTCTATTTCTGCTGATGCCTCTTGGCAATAGAGGAAGGGCATTTGGGTTTGATTCTCTCCTAGACAGACCTATTCATTCATCTGGCAGTCTGTATGTACCAAAGGTGCCCTGGGGGTGGCATCTGACCTCCTCTGGTTAAAAAGTGGAGGGGAGAAGACCACCATCATCGGTGTCAGCTGCCCCACGTTGATTCCTATGAGCCTGAGGGCAGGTCTGGCTCCCCTGAGCAGCCTTTCTCAATTCCGACACCACTCTCCCTCCTACAGCTCTCCCCACTTCTCAGCTGGGTTCAATAATTCACATGACTACACAGATCTCAGAGAATGGACATTATGTGGTTTATAATAGAGGTTAATAGGCTGTTAATGCTCAGGCACAATTAGTCTAATAGAACAGCTTCTTCTCAGCTATGCCCGCCCACCAGTCTCTCTTGAGTCTTGGGTCTGTCAGTCACATGACCCTTTAGCCCCTGCCCTACTTGAGCAATGTTACAAAGCTCCATTAGGGCCTACAATACATTCCCCAAGGGCATTCTACTCTACCATTAGCCCCAACTCAAAAGCACTCACCTCCAGTTCCATGGGTCTGCAAACCTAGTTCCCCCAATTAAATGCCTCCCAAACAAAACAAACTCACTGCCAGCAAGTCCATTCCAACTGGCCGTGACCCTAAGGGACAGGGTGGAACTATCCCTGGGGCTTTCCCAGACTGTAACTTTTTACAGGACTAGAAAGTCTCAGCTTTCACCCACAGAACCGCTGGTGGTTTCTAACTGCTGGCTGTGCAGTGAGCACCTCGATGAGTAACCACTCTGCTTCCAATACTGGAGGCACTTCACAAGTCAGCATCCTCCCAGGATGCACCAGGTTTCCTTGCTCCACGGGCTTGAACACCCATCCCTTCTGTCTGGTTCCTGCATTCACCACGGCGCTACTGCTGCTGTGGTGTCGACGCTGACTCCCGGATCAAGGAGGTTCGATGTGTACAGATCTTGTGTCCAAAGCATGCCCTACACGCCTGTCGCTTCTCTCTTGCTAGCGAGATCAGTCTCCCCTTCCTGCTTCTGAGGTGGTGCCCCTTCACCTCAGGAAAGCAAGAGCAATGCATCCTGTTCACAGTCACTCAGCTCAGTCAATTCAGGGTTCCCTCCTCCCGTCTCTTTCCCAAACTGTCAGGAAAAGGTCACTTGATAGGAATAACAAGCACGACAGCTGTTGTTGTCAGGTGCCTCATGTTGGTTCTGATTCCGATTGATACTAAGTCCATGAGAAGGAAACACTTTCTGGCCCTGCTCCACACTCGATTGTTCTTATGTTGAGCCCAGGCACCGTGCCCATCCCTCTTGTTGAAGACCTTCCTCTCCTCAGCTGTCTTGTTCCTTTATTAAGCAATATATCCTTCTCTGGGAACCTGCCTCTCCTGACTACCGGTGGTGGGAGCCCCAAATCTACCTGGAGATGAAACCTCCAGCAGATCCTTTGGAGCCGCAGGCAAGAGACAGAAACAGCTCTACCCACAGACAGAGACATCACAGACTTGATCGTGGTGGATGGCACACGGTGTCATCGGCCACGGGGTCAATGTGGTCCAGGCTCAAGTTTTCCTGCTTGTTCCATGGCAAACATTTCTTCTCTGGCTTGTTAAATATCGAGGGTGGTCTCTTCATTCTCATCTTTACATGAGGACCTTGGTGCTTGACCGCATCAGGACGCAACATAATCAGATTTCAACTTGAAATGTAGCGGACACCTTGCATCGGCCTTCTAACAAAGCATCGGAATCTGACCTGACACACGTGATTTTTGTTAGCAAAAGCAGTTCCTGTTTAGTAGGCGTTATTTAAACCTTTTTGCGGCTGTGTTCCAAGCCTTTTGCTACACTTTTCTTAGTTTTTGTGCCTCTTTTTTCTGTTTATAGATTTTAAAAAATGGGTTCTAAGAAAGAGTATTTTTAAAAAAAACTAGTGATAAGGAATTAGTTAACCATGTAATCGATATTATTGATGATAATTTAGTAAACCCTTTTCAAAAACAGTTAAGGAAACGCCAACAGCAGACCACGTTAGACAGATTTTTTTTTTTTAAGAGAAAGCCAGCTAGGTCCTAGTGAAAAAAGCCAAAGAAGGAAAGAAAACTCCTGAAGAGCAGCGGCCAGTTGATTTTATGGAACGGGATTCCCCTTCCAAACAGAGACTCTCCACATCCATGTCCACAGATCCAGATCCTCATTCATCTCAAGGTATGGGCCATACTGTACTTTTTAAAAACTTTTTTCATGTCGTGTCTCTTATTTAAATTAAATTCTTTAGCTCTGGACTTATTTACTTGGAAATTTCTGTGTAATGTTTTGTATAAAAAGATAAGAGTAGGGTAAATGTTGGTCGAGAATGGATTGATCCAGTTTCAGTTATTTCTCACAGGAAAAATTGATTCAGAACTTGACTGCATCACATCTCAAAGTTCCTCCTAGAGTACATTTGTATTGAGGTCCAGGTTTCTACTGTATTTGTCTTTTTATACTATAATCACTATTTTATTCTTGCCATTTTACCTCTTTTTTTTTAATCATTACTGCTGGGTTTCCAGTTTTTGAAGCACAAAAGGAGTGGATGCAGTGAGATAACAGATGTCATGATTTATGAGGGGTAGGAGGGATGGGGATGATGAGGGGACATGGGGGCAAACAAAGGATCTGGGAATGGGAATAAGTACTGGAATGAATTGTGATATATATATATATATATATATATATATACACACACACACACACAACTCATTTTAAAAGCGACTTAACCTTGGAGGTGTATGATTTGTGAATACTACATCTCAAGGAAGCCACTAAAAACAAAAACAACACATGTTGACATAATGTGAAAATGTAGCCAATGTCATTTAACTATGTATAGACATTGTTTAATGGTATCCTAATTTGCAAAGTAAACTCTTACCTAAACACAGTAAAATACATATTAAGAAATGATAAAGTACATGAGAGAAAGTCTCAACCTCCACTGCTTGCACTTCTTCTAAGACAGATTTGTTTGTTCTTTTGGAAGTTCATGGTGCTTCCAGTATCCTTTGCCAGCACTTTAATTCAAATGCTGTAACATTTCTTTGGTCTTGAGCCTGTTGAAAAGACTGTAACATGGGTCAGGCATGCACACCTTAGTCTGCACAGTGAACGCCTTCTTTCCCAACGCTTTAAAGATGTCTTGAGCAGGAGATGTGCCCTGTGCAGTGAGTCCTTGAGCTCTTGGTTGCTGCTCCTGAGTTTTGATCCAAGCAAGATGAAATCCTTGACAACTTCAATCGTTTCAACATTTATCAGGATGCTATGTACTGGTTCAGTTGTGAGAATTATTGTTTTCTGTACATTGAGTGTAATGCATTCTGAAGGTTGAAAATCCTTGATCTTCATCAGCAAGTGCTTCAAGTGATCTTCATTTTCTGCAAGCAAGGTTGTACCAGCTGCATATCAAAGGTTGTTAATAAACCTTCCTGCAATCCTGATGCCACATTCTTTGTAGATTCTCTAATAATCTGCTCAGCACACAGATTGAATAAGTATGGTAAAATGGTACAGTCCTGACACACACTATTCCTGATTTTAAACCAGGCAGCAGTCCCTTGATCTTTATACACAACTGTCTCTTTATCCATCAACAAGTTTCTGCATAAAAACAATGAAGTGTTCTGGAATTCCTACTCATCTAAAGGCTATCCATAGTATGACACAAAGGATGGATGTATGGATTGTGATAAGAATTATAAGAGCCCCCAATAAAATGATTTTAAAAATTAATGAAATAAAGGCTATCTATAGTTTGATGTAATTCCCATAGTCGATTGATTGTGCAAAGTAAAACAAAACAAAACAAAAAACAACCAAATAGACATCTTTCTGGTAGACTCTGCTTCCAGTCAATATCCATCTGATATCAAAAATTATATCCCTTGTTCCATTTTCTCTTCTGAATCTGGACTGAACTGGTAGTTTCTGTCAATGTGCTTCTGCAATCATTGTGGCATGAATGTCAGTAATTTTTATTTGGATGTAATGATGCTGAACTTGAGCATTCCCTTGAATCACCTTTCTTTGGAATGGGTATAAAACATGGATCTTCTAGTCAATTGGCTAGGTAGCTGTCTTCCAAATTTCTCAGCATAGAGAAATGAGTGCTTCCAGTTCTGCATCAGCTTGTTGAAGTACGGTATTTCAGTTGGTATTCCATACATTCCTGGACCTTTGTTGTTGGCTAGTATTTTCAGTGAAGCTTGACTTCTTCCTTCAGTACCATTGGTCCTTGTTTATATGCCACCTCTTTAAAATGGTTGAATGCCAGCTAATTCTTTTTAGCACAGTGATTCTATGTGTTATCTTCCAAGGTTTGCTGAACCTGTTCTTCCTTTTTGGGTTTTCTAACTAGGTATTTTCTTATTTATTTATTTGCACAATTCATTATAATATCTTTGTTGTCACAAGCTTCCATTTGGAACTTTATTTTGTCTTTGATTTCACCATTTCTTAGATTTGCCTTTGCTACTCGATGACTAAGAGCAAGTGGCAGAGTCCCCATAGCCTTACGTGGACCAACACTGGAGACACCATGTAGGAATTGCACCTGGTCTGACCCCACCATGCCAAGGCCAAGCACTAAGGGTGTGCAACAGGACAGCAAGAGAAAGGAATTCTTCAAGGAATACCAAAAATAGCCTTTGGGGTCAGAGTTTGTCACCTAATCAGATTCAACCACAAAACACTCCTAAAGGTGAACAAATGGACCTTGAACTATTTAAGGCTTTTCTCTTTTTTTGGTCATTGTTTAGTTTGTTATTGTTTTGTTTTAATCTGTGTCATTTTTGTGGATATTATTATCTCTGCAGGTCTATCTAGATAAGATAGGCTCGATAAACAATCTGGGGGAGAAAACAATGGACGACAGTTCCAGGGGGACATGGGAGAGGGAGAGATGGGGGGAAGAAAGTGGTGTTAACAAACTCAGGGACAAGGGAACAACAAGTGATCCAAAATGGATAGGGAGGAGTGTGTAAGAGGCATAGTGGTAGGGCTTGATCAAGGGCTATGTAACCAAGAGGAATTACTGAAACTCAGATGAAGGTTGAGCATGATACAGTGTACAGTGATACAGTGGGACAAGAGTTAAGTAAAAGGAGGTGAGGAAAGAACTAGGAAGCAAAGGGCATTTATAGAGGTCTAAATACAATCATGTACATAGGTAAATATACTTGTATATGATGATGATGGGGAAATAGATATATGTGCATATATTTATAGGTTTAACATTAAGGGAGCAGATGGACATTGGGCCTTCACTTACATATTCCCTGAATGCAAGAGCACTTTGTTCTATTAAACTGGCTGGCATTCCATGATGTTTACCTACATATAACCCCCTCCCTGGGGGACAGACAACAAAAAAATGAGTGAAAGAAAACATCAGATAGTGTAAGACATGACAAAATAATAATAATTTATAAATTATCAAGGTTCATGAGGGAGGAGGGGTGGGGAGGGAGGGAATAAAATGAGGAGCTGATACTCTAAGGGCTTAAGTAGAAAGAAAATGTTTTGAGAATGATGATGTACAAATGTGCCTGACATAATGGATTGTGATGAGAGATGTATGAGGCCCCAACAGACTGATTTTGGGGGGGGGGGGCATCACTGCTCTCCGGTGGTGGGAGCAGAAGCCCCAGCTTCACTGCTGGAATTGAACCTCCATCCCAGTGGGCCGCAGTCCCGCGCACAACCACTACGCCACCGGGGCTCAGTCCCAGAGTGATTTTTTAAAGGCAACTAAAACAGCAAAGAGCAGTAGTAATTGTCAATTTTCAATGAAAAGATACTGGTGATTAAATTGTATTAAGAATTACAGATTACTTTTCATTCATAAGAAAAATAAAGTATTAAAATACAAAAACCAAAAGAGCAAGTGTCAGAGGCTCTTTCAGCACCCATTTCGATCTTTCCTTTCCTTCCTGTCCCGATCAGGATCTTTGGCTTTCCTCATGGATGATTTTCTTGATGTCATCCCACAGCTCAACAACTCTCTCGCATTAGTGTTTAATCCATTAAATCTGTTTGTGGGATGTATCAAAATTCAGTAGAGTAGGGCTGAGCCCCAGTGGTGTAGTGGTTGTGTGCGGGACCGCGGCCCACAGGGTTGGCGGTTCAAATCCAGCAGCAGTTCTCCAGGAGCAAGACTGGGCTTCCTACTCCCACCAGGGCAGTGATGTTCCCTCCCCACTTCCCCCCCACCCCAACATTCAGTAGTATATATATATTTTTTTGCTCTTATCATCTTGTTTTAACTTTTTTCAGCTGCAACCTGAAATTACATATGAGCATTTGATGATCTGTTCTACAATTTGCTCCTGGTCGGGTTTCAGCTCTTGAAATTGAACTTCCCTGTTTACCTGATTGTTTATCTGATGATCTTAGCCTTTGGGGATCCTTGGTGGTACAAGTGGTTAACTTGCTTGGTCAGTAACTGAGAGGTTGCAAGTGTGAGTTCACTCAGAGTATCTAGGAATATCTTCATGATCAAAGGCAGGGCTTCTCAACTTTCCTCACTCTATGACCCTTTAATACAATTCTTTGTGTTATGATGACCCCCAACCACAAAATTATTTTTGTTGTTACTTCATAACTGTAATTTTGTTACTGTTATGAATCAGGTGACCCCTGTGAAAGGATCATTCAACCCCCAAAAGGGTCAAAAGACCCAGGTTGAGAACCGCTGGTCTGTAGAGTTTCTGAAGCTTTACCAATCTTTATAGAAGCAGGCAGCCTCGTCTTTCTCCCTCAGGGTGACTGGTGGATTTGAACCACAGTTAGTGTCCGAAACTCACCGGGCAGCTCTATCAGGCCTCCTCTGGTTAGACAGCACCGGTACTTCTAGTTCCTTTGCTAAGCTGCCCAAAGAAAAGGCAGGTGCAACTGAAATTACGTTCTGAAATATGATCTGACACAAAAGTAATGTTTTCAAATACGTCTAAGTTGACATAAAAGCTTTGCTTTCGTTTAAAGCAAAGATGTCATTGAGAGAGCCATGGGTGCCACACTCACGCTTTTGCCAGCTCCACTGAGATCTGTTCCAGGGAGCATCCTTTCGTCTTCGGTATAAACACAACAACAAACGCCAGGGAGGCGAGACTCATGATGGCATAGATAAAGCACACCCACGGCAGGCCAACCAGCTCTATAAAAGAGGAAAGAAACTGATGAGGAATGCGTTTTGTCTTACTTTGATCTCACCTACGGACAATGGTTTTTTTAGAACACAGAAAAGTCTATCACTTTGCAAGCATGCCAGTCGTATCTAGGGAAATAGGAATCACAGACCAAAAAATGGAGTCAGAGACTGAAAGTTTCATTTGTACAGACTGCCCTGATTCTTCTGGTAAAGGAAGTAGATATTCAGTTGATAGCTCTCCACACTGAAACCATTCCCAACTTCTTGGTCTGCATGGTTCTCTTTTATCAAAATATTCATAATATATTATTCTCAGTACATTGACATGCCTACTCATTTCAAAAACAGAACCTCATACAACTCAGAAACATAGACTACAGAAAGAAAAATGCCCCTTCTCTCTCTCACCCTTCGTAGTTCCTCTTCTGGGGAGTTACCACTGTAGAAGGCTGGTTTCTTTGGTGGTGAACATTTTTATTTATTATTTTTTTTAAGGATGAAAATTAAAGATATGCTTTATTGAGGTAGGGAAGGACTTTGGGGAAGGGAAAGGACAGCAGGGAGAGGGAGAGAAGGAGAGAAGGAGAGAGTGAGAGAACGAGAGAAGGAGGGGGAGAGAGAGAGAGAGAAAGACAGGAGCATCTTGAGCTCTTGGGCAGAAATGGTGAACATTTTTTTTGGTGAACATTTTTAATGGCATATTTATGCAGGTAGATTTTCTTGGAATAATTCTGCCTTCTTAATCTGATTTGAATATATTTTCATCTGGGCCACCACTCATCAGGTTTTTTATAAAAAGAGCGGACTGTGTATTTGTGAAGTTCCTTCTTAGATGCAGAGAACCCACTCAAACCAAATCTTCAAGTTGATTTGAATGCGTGTTGACCCCATGTAGAGCGTCTGAGACAGTAAGTCATTACAGGGGCAGACAGCCTCCTCTTTCTCCCTAGTGAAGCAAGTGGGTTTGAAGTGCTGGCTTTGGGGTGAGCAGCCCAATCCTTACCCCACAGCATGCTTAGGCCTCCTTTAGGCTTAGAGAAAACTGCCATCAAGTGAATTCTGACTCAGAATGGCCCTATAGGATAGAACCACGGTCCTATAGGACTGCTTCTTTGGGTTCTGAGACCATAACTCTGTAGACGTGTAGAAAGCCTCATCTTTCTCAGCTGATGGATTCAAACTGTTGATGCTGAAGTTAGAAGCCCACTTCCACCAGGGCTCCTCCTGGCTTCAGCAAAGAGCATGATAAATAGTTTTCATGAAGTTACTAAGTTTCAATAGTTTCATGAAGTTACTAAGATTCATCAACTTCCTAAGACTCCTTTGGATTCCAAGAAAGGAGTAATAAATCATTCCATGGAGATCATCGATTGTCAAGATTTGTTGGCAAGAACATGTTTGCGAGTTCTCCTTGGCTCTCACCCACCAGACTCATTTATTCTCGAACTGTCTTCTATCCAGAGACAAGAGACAGTAACGGATGAGGGGCAACCCCCAAAGCTAGGGCACCTGTTCTGGGAGCTGTGTTCTCCCTGACTCAACAGCCGAAAGTTGAGTGTGGCTGAAAGTTCTGAGGAAAGCAACCTGACCCTTTTCCCACAGATGAACCACAGGTCCAAGAACTGCAACCAGTTTTCCAATTAACAGCTGCAGCCCACAAATCACGGTTGGCCCGTTCTGGAAAATTGACTGAGCTGTTGTGTACTGAGGCAGCTTTCATAAGTGCAGTGCTGAAGGATCTAAGCTTATTACTCACTTGTCAGTCAGTCAATTGTGCTGAGGTGGGGGAGAATCTGCATGAATAAACAGCAGTGCAGTGCGCTGAGCAATTTTAATCAGGCCCAAACCCCTCTGTGTTTTTCCCGGCTGCTGGCACAGGGTTTTGCCCAAGCAATTGCTAAATAAAGAACTTGGAGAATTAGTCTTCCTTTCTTCTCTGGGACATGAAACTGGAATATAGAAATCTGAAGATGATAGCTCATCAAACCTGCCCCCCCCCCAAGTGCTGTCTGAATTTAGGTATATGGAACACCCTCATTTTTGGAAACAACTAAAATTGCATTAAGATTTTTGATATCCAAGGGGCAGCCGCCATGTAGAATCTTTGTATTTCTTCGACTTTATCATGGTGAGTTTGGGAAATTGATTTCTGAACCGAAATCTCAAATGTCATCCAGGGAAATGTCATCCAGAAGTTTCAGATCATTCCAAATGGTTAACTGAGAACTTCCAAGTCTGTAGTAGCTCCTGGAACAGACTTGCGTTTTTTCTCGAAGAAGCTCTTGCCATCTGTTTTCATCTTTCATCATTGCTGCCTCTGCTGCAGAGAGTGGATGAGGTCTAAATGTTTATTTTCCAAAGTGAACATGTACTTCAAAACAAAAACCTGTGGGGCTGAGCCCTGGTGGTGTAGTGGTTGTGTGTGGGACTATGACCCACAGGGTTGGCGGTTCAAATCCAGCAGCAGCTCTTCAGGAGCAAAGCTGGGCCTCCTACTCCCACCACAGGGCAGTGATGACTCCCTCCCAAAAAACCCAAAACAAACAAAAACAAAAACCTGTGTGTGCAGCGATTGAATGATTGGCTGCTAACCCAAAGGTGGGGGACAGCTGTGGCAATCTGCTTATGTCATGATGTGAAACCAGGACCAAACCCTCTGCCATTGAGTGGACGCAGATTCCTATCGACCCTGTGTCAGCTCTCCAAGGATGTAGATGTTTACAGGAGCAGAGAACCTCGTCTTTCAATGTACATGGTTAGCAGTCTGAAACGTACCTGACAATGACACAGCCCTGGAAATCCGGTGGGGTGCGGCTGTCCTAAAGGTTTGCTACAAGTCAGAATCAACTCAAGAACTGTGTGTGTGTGTATGTGTA
Organism: Nesogale talazaci; assembly: GCA_004026705.1. Lineage (NCBI taxonomy): Eukaryota > Metazoa > Chordata > Mammalia > Afrosoricida > Tenrecidae > Nesogale > Nesogale talazaci. Next base: position 13,109 of record PVJH01025408.1, read on the forward strand.
TGTGTGTGTGTATGGATACCCCCCCCAAAAAAACACTGCTCATTTGTATTTTGATGTGAGGGGGATAGCTCATTCAGAGTTCTTTCTACCAGGCAAAACTGTTAATCAAACTTTCTATTTAGAAGTTCTGAAAAGACTATGTAAAGGTGTATGACAAAAAAGGCCTAATTTTTGGCAGATGGGGGACTGATTTTGCCACCATGACAATGCACCTGCTCACGCAACCATCTCTGTGTGCCAGTTTGGGGCAGAAAACACAACAGCATGACTCTTGCCCCATGCAACTGACTCACCTGACCTTGCTCTGTGCAACTTCTTTTTGTTTCCACAAATGCAAAGGGACATGAAAAGATAGTGATTTGGCCATGTAGAAGAGGTGAAGAAAAAAATGATGGAGGTGCTGTCAGACACAGCTGAGTTGGAAAAATGTTACCAAGAATGGAATTGAAGATCTGACAGATGTATTAAGTGTAATGGAGAGTACTGTGAAGATGATAAGGTCATTTTGTAAAAATATTTGAATACATAACTTAGAAAAAAAATCATTTTGGGGGGTACCCCTCATATATAAAGGATTTTGTTTTTGCCAAAAAAGACCAATCAATTAGTTAGCCTTGGAAAATGCTGGGGAACAATCTCATTATTTGAAAGTTAGGAAATAAAGAGGAACTGCCAAGCAGTTATTTAACTTGCCTGGTTGTCCATACTAGAGGGTAACAAAATAGTTCAGGAGAAGTAATCTCTACGTAGAGAAGTATTTTAGTTAAGTATTCCAGAAAGAAGGCTGTTCCACCATCATCTCTGTACAGACGTTCAGAAACCCATCCACCCACCCCAAATCCTCTGGGTCTCTAGATGTAAACATCAATTTATAGGAAACACAATAGACACAGGTACATGTGAACTGAATATAATCAGCCAATTCCTGACTGTTGAAAACCATGGAACAAATGACCCAGTTTCTCCAACAAGAACAAAAAAGAAATGGAGATCAAATTTAGAAATTACCAGAAACCTATCAGCCAATTGTAAATTTTTTATTTGGGTCCTGATTCAAAAAAGCTATTTTTAAAATGGGGGTAATATAATCAGATTATGAGAACAGATCAGATGCTTGGTATGAATGAGCTATTATTCACATTTCTAGTTGTGTGATAAGGATAGTGTGGCCTATGTTTTTTAAATGTCTTATTTTTTAGGGATCCCTGTTGAAATTTTCAGACAAAGGTAACATTGGATAGGAGATGTGACTCAAAATAATTGCATTTTATCATGAACTTTTGGAGGCCCTTTCATATATTATGATGGAGAACTAAATAATCAATGTGAGAGTTCCATCAGGTTTTTGGCCCTATTCTCTTTGCTTTTGGATATGTTTGACAATGTCCTTATTAATGTTGCTGCTGTTGATACAGTTTATTGTGGATCTGACTCCCAGCATTTGTTCTCAGAGCACAAAATACATCAAAGGAAAATGATTATATCTTACCAGTTACAGTCAAAAATGTCAGGGAGATGAGGAGGTTGATGCCCCAGTTCATGCTAGACGTTAAGGCCATGGCTCGTCCTCTAATCCCACCAGGAAAAATCTCGCTGAGCACCAGCCAGGGCACTGAAAGAAGAGGAAAAGAAGGCAGGGGCAATGTAATGAGTGAAAATCCACTGGAATCCTTCAAACCCCTTGGTGACATCCTTGCTCCTGTATGGATCTGAGGCTGGAGAACTGTGGCATTTCCTACCTGGGCAGGATAGAGGAGCCTTCTGCTTCCCCCTCTCCTCCAGCCAAGTGGGAATGAAATTAGGAGACTTAGGATAATTTGACAAAGGTCCCAAGGATTTGAGAAGGACAAATAGAGGCCTGCAAAGGGGAGAGGCAGAGGTTGGAGCAACAAGAGAGCTGGTTTGGACATCCGCCAAGAACTCCAGTCAGGTTCAATGACACCATCTTTGAGACCATGCTCTCTCTTGTAATCTCCTTCCTCCTCTGCCCTTGGAGCAGTCAGCAATCTGAGCTAATGCACCTGTGGAAGTCACATGAGGAGGTGGGAGGAGGCCCCTTGCTGATACCCCCTCCTGCGTGGCTTCCTGGCCAAGGGCCACAACAAGCTAGGTGGAGAGACTTTCTAGATTAGATAACTCCCAGAGATTTGATTATTGCCGCAGACGAGACAGTTGAACTCCTGAAATAAAACTCTTCCAGGCACTCCAATAAATCAGAGGATGTTTTATTACCAAAGAGAGTGACAGGGTATACTACAGGCCCTGCCTAATGGAGTTAGCAAGGGCAGTCCAAGAGCAAATTAACTTGTCTTCTGCACACAAACTATCAAACTTGCTCAGCTCGATAAAATAGTGATCAGTTCTGAGTATGTGGTAAACATTGTCTCATGACAGGGTCACAAAAGCCCTGGCCAGGGGGAACAATCCCAAGGCCTCATTGACAGGAGAGGAAACTGGCGGCGAGGAGGGAATAACTTGCTCAAGTGACAGACCCTGTAGGTGGCAGAGGTGACATTGAACCTTGGCAGTCAGACTTTGGAGCTCGTGCTTTGTAATCACTGTGCTTCCTCAGTAGCAGCTCAATAAACACCTGTTAATGAATACATACCTGCGGTGTGTGGGCACATTTGTATCTGAGGAAAGAAATTCTGGGAAGCTTCCCAGACCTAGCTCACAGGCAGCGAATTCCCTCTGGTTTGGGGAGGCTGGATCTTGTCTGCTGACCAGTCTCTGTGAGGGACAAGTCGTTCAAGTGCTTGTCTGCTAACTCAAAGGTTGGCAGTTCAAATCCACCCAGAGAGTTCAGAGGACAGCCCGCCATATGCACTGAAAACTCATCCCTCGCAAGCCCTGAGGGGCGCACCTCCCTTCTGACCCATATGGGGTCCCGAAGAGTCAGTCTACTCCACCACAACTGGTACATCCACGTGTGGGCCAGCCCCTATCAACCTCACCCAAAGGAGGAGGCAGCCGGAAGCCAGGAAGAGGTCTCATTGCCAGTAGCCACTTCAGCCCAGGTGTCGGAACCAGAGCTGACCACTGCCTCTGAGTGAACATTTCCCATCTTGATAAACTTACATTCGACAGAGAAAACATCTGCCTGCAGCGAGGTTTCTATTTTAAAATGAGACAAATAAATTTAAAGCACAGAATGATGGAATTCACCACCACCACCCCTTCTTGAGGTTCTCGATATCTTTTCCAAATGAAGCGACACGAGTTATATTTCAGGTTTGGAAGATAAGTTTAGCAAAAACAACATAGTCTTTTTTCCTTTCCATTAATAAGAACCCACCCACTGCCCATTCTGACTCACAGAGACCCCTCAGGACAGATGAGCACGACTCCTTAGGGAGTCCCAGCCTATAACTCTTTGTGGGAAGAGTTTTGGTGTTTTTCCCATTACGAGATTGGTGGGATTGGACCACCCACCTTGCTGTTAGCAGCCTGGTGTTTACCCCACGACACCAGGACATTAGAAAAAGCAATCCCCTGATGGCCTCTCCACTTGTCCCTGCCCCAGAAGACCCTCACTGGGTTCCTGCAGATTCTATTGCTGGTGGAAGCACATTTCGCTTGATGAGAGGAATTCAATGCCCCAAGCTTTGCAAGGCTAAGAATCTAGCTGAGCGGAATTGCTCATTTCTGTGTGATTCTGGGGAAACCTTTATAGCAGCAGTTCTCACCCTTTGGTGGCTGAATGATTCTTTCATAGGGGTTGCCTAGACCATTGGCAAATGCATTATGATTTATATGATGATTCATCACAGTAGCAAACTTGCAGTCATGAAGTGACAAGGAAATAATTTTATGGATCATCACAACATGAAGAACTGTGTTAAAGGGTTGCGGCAATGAGAACCACTACTTTATAGAGACAATTTGCCTTTTTGATCTAAATAACCTATTCACACATCAATCTTCCAATTTCCAACCTTTCTCTTGACATGGTTGAAACTCAGGATTCTACCTCACTGTGGGAAGGCTGCCTAACATTCTGTAGAAAATGCAGCACGTTTCCTGCTCCACTTTCATCTCCACCTCATCATCTCAAAGAAAAAAAAATGTATCATTGCACAATGCTTGTATGCTTCTTTTTTTGATCGAGTGGAAAGAATTCAGGATTTGAATTCTAGGTCTATTTAATATTAACAAACTGGGCATTGGAACAACTGACCAGTGTTTTGACAAGGATGGCTTAACCTTTAAGTGTGTAACATGTCAAGTCAATAAAAGGGGGACTAGTATTTTAAGAATGTTTTCGTATCGTTCAAATCACAGATTTGGAAGTAGAGAGTAAAATAAGGACCTGAAAGCATGATAGAACTTACTGCAATGATTCGTTTTCCATGTCAAAATAAGGAGCAAAATAGTACAGGTTTTTTATAGGCCTCCATGGTTTCTGAGGAGATGCTATCAATGCCCAGAACAGAGCTTGTCAAAGCTTGTTTCAGTTCATAATCAAAGAGCTCAGAGATAGAAACCACCATATGGGGATTTCATATGCTGATGTTTGTGATAACAGGCACACTGATAATTCCCCCTTCTCCAAAGATGCCCCAAGTTACCCTCAAGGACAATCACATTTTTGTCACCTAGGAGGGATCCCAGTCACTGTCCCTAGAATAAACATAGTGGTTTTCTGGGGACAACACTGTCCCATAACAGAGAAACAGAACATCTTTTTACCCCTTACCCTGATGATAGGCCAACAGGGGCTGCTTGACCATATATCGATAAAGCAGAAGTACATCGAAATCTTTAGGAACACAGCAACTGATGTTTATTCAGCCTGGAAACAATTCTCCTTGACTCCTTACACATTGCACTCCATCATTTCAGGGCCACTTCAGCAATGCGTGCCCTGTGTCATGGTGTACAATTGTTATGGTCCAAAATAACTCACCACACTCTAAATTTCCTGGGGCTAATTGTCCATAGAGATTGGAATCCATAGTTGACCCGATACTCAATAACTAGGACTGACCATGAGAACCTGTCAGATTCTGATGCAGACTATCTTTATGAATGCTTGGTCAAGGAAAATAGAACTGATCTTCTCCTCATTGGGAATGTGACAGAGCAGTCCCGGATGCTGTTCCAAACTCAGGACGCACCCATCAGGTGCACTGTCATCAGAGTGACAGGACTTTCTGTTTGAGAAATGGAATCAAAAGGGCCCGTTCTCCAGCCCTTGTCTCATAGAGTCCTCTCCTTCCTCTCATCCCCAAATAAAGACAAAAAAAAGGGGGAAAAGAGCATGAAGAAAAATATGTTGATATTTTTGTGTCTAATGGATGAGAATAGACTTCCCTAAACAGAGGTGTGCAAGTAAAAATGACTTGATTGATAGGTAGCTGGCATTGCTTTGACTTCAACTCAAGTTGACTTGATGTATAACATAGTGAAAGATTTCCTGGTCCTGCATCACCCTTGGGTTTGCCACCGTGTGCACGTCCATTGTTCAAGTTATTGTGCCAATCTATTCCAGGACTGTTTCTCACCCTTCTTGATCATTTACCTTACCAAAACACAATGTCTTCATGCCGCATGAAGACCAAGCCAAAGCAAATGAGGTGGACAATGTTCTGTTGCGATCCATTAGGTTTTCATGGGCTAGTTTTGGGAAGTAGATCTCTAGGCTTTTCTGCATAGTCTGTCTCAGTCTGAAAGCTCTAGTGAAACCATCCACCCTGGGTAACCCTGCTGGCATTTGAATTCTTGGTGGCCTAGCTTCCAGCATGATTGCAACAGGAAAATATCACAGTACAGCAAACTGGCAACTTAAGCCATCGCATGTAGATTATTACTATGCTTCTTTCCTTTCTCCATGCCTTTCTGGCCATTGACACAGTTTGCTGTCATTCAACTCTCTCTGCCCTCAGATTTAAAGTCCATACACGTTCCATTTGACTTGAGCTTTTCTTGAACCATCTGGCATCTTAGGCTGGAGTTATTGTTGGATCTGAAAGATTCAGAGGGCTCTTGGAACCAGAGAACTCCTAGCCACTCTGGAGAGGGTTCCACTCGCAGACTGCAGAGTAGCTTTGACAGGGAGTCAATGCTCTATACTTTGTAGAGGTGAGGTTCAAATCGACTGCTTTCAAAAGTAGCATGGAACAGGTTTGGCTCTCTGGCTGCAAAACTCTCTGCCAGTGAGCACATTCTGATACATAGCGACCCTATAGGACAGAGTAGAACTGTCCTTGTGAGTTCCAAAGACTGTAACTCTTTATGGGTATAGAAATCCTCTTATTTCTCTACAGGAGCCACTGGTGGCTTTGAACTGTTGACCTTGCAGGTAGCAGCCCATTGTATAGGCACTGTGCCACTGAGATGCCATCTGACAGTAAAAGGACACCTGCAATGTGAAGTTGAGAAGAAAAATGCCCATTTCCCTTCAACCACATGTCTAAATGCTGACATCATAAGTTCCCTAAGTGGAAAAATGATCTTATTTTAAAACATACTTCATTATCAACTACTAACATCTGCAAAGATGTGGTAGCCTTAATTTTGATTTCTTGTGTGTATGTGTTCCTACTTATTTGAGTCTCCTTGAGTTCATTTATGCCCTCTTGAGAAAGAAATGCTTTCTACAAGAAGCGTATCTTGGATGACTTAAATTACAAACCATGACAAGCAGTGACAATAAAGCCTCAGTTGTACTCAATTATTTTGTTCTAAAGATTTTCAGCAAAAAACAATTTCACATACACAAATTGGGCTAAACAGAACAATCATTAAGGAAGTATGTCAGAGTTAAAATGAAGCACTTTTGTGATCAGTTTCCAATTGGGAAGAATTCAATTTTATAAATGTCTTGCTTGTATGATATTTAAAATAGTTTGAGAAGCACATTACTTTCATTTTTAAGTTGACACCATCTTTATTTATATCATACATATAAATCATAGCAAAGATATAATTCCTATTTTGCTATAAATTCTCTAACTGCATTCCTCTACTGTCTATCTGTAGGTGAATATCTTTACTTCTAGAGTAGTAATGATATATTTCTACTTTTTGAGATAGAGAAACTGTTCCATTCTCAAGAATGATGGAAATAGATAAGGAATTGGAGAAACATTATCATTGCAGTCTCACTCATTCCTTTGAATGAGCAACAAAGCATATAGCATCCAATAACTTGATTAAATCATCCTTCAGCTTTGTGGAAAAAAAGACAAACATTTTAACTTGCGAGAAGATTATTATATAGCCATTAGAATAATTTTCAACACCAACACTAATATTTCCAATCACCTTTTGAGTTAGTGTTCTTGAGGCTTTGTAATCTGGGATTTCTTTTCTTTCATTTTTTAAAAGTCATTTTATTGGGGACTCATACCGCTCTTATCACAATTCATACATACATCTATTGTGCACAAAGCACATTTGTACATTTGTTGCCATCATCACTCTCAAAACATTTTCTTTCTACTTAAGCCCTTGGCACTAGCTCCTCATTTTTTCCCTCCCTCCCTGCTCCCTCATGAACACTGATAATTTATGAATTATTGTTTTGTCATATCATACGCTGTCCAGCATCTCCTTTTACCCACTTCCCTGTTGTTCTTACCCCAGGGAGGAGACATATGTAGATTCTTGTAATTGGTTCTCCCTTTCTACACCACCTTCCCTCCATCCTCCTGGTATTGCCACTCTCACCACTGGTCTTGAAGAGACCATCTGTCCTGGATTCCCCATGTTTCTGGTTCCTATCTGTACCAGTGTACATCCTCTGGTCTAACTGGATTTGTAAACTAGAATCGGGATCATGATATTGGGAGAGGGAAGCATTTAAGAACTAGAGGAAAGTTGCATATTTTATCATTGCTACACTGTACCCTGACTGGCTCGTCTCCTCCCTGTGACCCTTCTGTAAAGGGAAGTCGCTTCACCTACTGATGGGCTTTGAGTGGCACTTATTTTCTAATACAATTTCTTAAAGGCAATGGATGCACTTACTTTTAAGTGGGAAAATAATTATATTCAGAGAGATGAGGAAGGAGAAATTTTAGGAATAGTGCTTTGGAGCCTGAAGATCTGAAGATTGACTTCCTTTAATGTTCACTTATAAAGTATAGTATGTATTATCAAAGGAGTACTCATGGGAGAGAGGGAAAGGAGCGAGGGGGGAAGGAGGGGAGGGAGAAGGAGGGCATGAGTCCAGAATGCAGAGCCCAATTTGCAGACCTTGAATTCAGACTCAGAATGCAAAGCAGTCATGGAAAGAGTGACAAGAAATTGATCTTTCCTGATGTGGCTAAAATTGAATGGTAAGACTTCAGAGGTCATGTTTTGATTCTGTTCACTTCCATCAGAAAAAAAAATGTTTTAACTTTTTAAGGTTGCGAATATTTCCTGGAACAATTCTTAACATTGTGTTCGGTAAAATGCCAAAGTAACAAATGAATGCTTGTGTTAAGATAGGGTTACAACCACAGCTGGCCTCTTCCATGACTTTACTGTCCAATCTTTAAGAATTTCAAGGCTGCAGGCTATATAAGAGCACCCCCTGTGTTGTGCAAATGATGGAACAGTTGAGTGTTGGAATACTGGACTGACTTAACCTGATGATAGGCAGGCTGAAATCACCCAGAAGTCCCTCCTCATAAGACAGACATGACAGTGTGCTCCCAGAAGCCCACAGCCCACAAATCTAGGCAACAGTTGAATTCTGTACACATAGAGTGGTTATGAGTGGAGATTGATTTGATAGCAAGTGGCCATACACTGGGCTGCGACAACTATACGGTCAGTCTTTCCTCGGAAGAATGATGAGGTTTATGGACCATAAAGAGCTATGGTCCATAGAGACACGTCTAGTCTATCCTATAGGGTCACTATGATTAGGAATCAGCTTGATGGCAGGTTCTTGCTTGTTTGTTTGCTTTTAATAATAACCGAAGGATCCCCTGACGGAGCTGTGGGCTAGGCACTGGGTGGTTAGCCACAAAGGCAGAAGTTCAAACCCACCAACCCATCTTACACTATGAGTTGGAGTGGATTCAGGGGCAGCGAAAGTAGGACTAGCAACTACAGGGCAGTAATTGGAGGGGGTGATGTGGGCAGTTGCTGATGGAGTTGGTCTCGATTGTGTCTTTACTGTTGGTATCATTGTGCGATGCATGTGGTGATGCTTAGATTTGATAAGGACAGTATTAAATTCTTGGGTTTTTACTGTTGCATCAGCTAAACTTTAAGGAGGAAAAAGGGATTTGTTTTTGTTTGTTTGTTTGCTTTTTTGGGGGGAGGGGCATCACTGCCCTTGGGAGAGTGCGAGGTCCAGCCTTACTCTTGGAGAGCTGCTGTTGGATTTGAAGCACTAAGCCAGTGGGCCGCAGTCCCACACTCAACCACTACACCACCGGGGCTCAGCCCAGAAAATGGGATTTGATTAGATAATAGCTCAAACTTCTTTTGGTTCTCTTTCTTAGTTGCAAATGTCATGTGGAACCAGGTGGATGTTCTTTTGTGTTCACTTTGCTTCATTTTAATGACTAACACCAGGAAATCAAATTCACCCATTTCAGTCCAACAGTTTTGGTGAGTCCAACACAACAACCTATGGACTAGCGGCTGAGTGCTTAACTGTTCGCATTACCTAGGACTACTTATTGTTGCTAGATGTTTTCTTGTCTCATAAGAAGTCTATGTGACACAGTAGAGCTTCTTTGTATTTTCTTGACTGTGATCTTTATGAAAGTAGCTCGTCATGTCTTGTAGGTTCACATCGCCAACCTCTCGGTTAGCCTTGGGTGACTGACTGTCATGCCCTCAGAACCCCTTCTTACATGGTAAAAAAGGAAGGTAGCCTCAGAAGAAGGACAGAAAGGGAAGGGGAGCGCTTGAGGCTTGGTTTGCCTGCGTTGGCTCTGGCTCTTCCCATCTCTGTAGGTAAAACAATACAGTCTCCTTTGTCTCTCACCAAGGAGGCTTCTGTCTCCTGATAGCATCCATGGAATTTCTGCAGGCTAATGTGTGCGCTTGCATGTTAGGTAAAACCTCAGCCCATTGATAGTTCTTGACAGATTAATTTACTTGTGAAAATAATATGATTTGTTTTTCTACAAAGATCCATTATTAGTCTTATCAACTTTGGATTGTATGGTCACATCAAAAGGATTAAATGTGAGACTTAAATCTGAAATTATCCAAGTAATTTTGAAAAACCCTAATGTTAATGAGGCAAAAGAATTAACTTCCGGTGATCCCAAATTCCAGGTCCAGATTATTATACATCTTTCTTAGCACAGCCAAAAAGAAGTTACCTCAATTATTTTAAGAGTCAAATTCAAATACACTCAGTTACTAAGCCGAGGAAGGAGCAATGATTCCAATGTGCAATGAATTTCAATCTTTTTCTAAGGTGAGGGGCTGAGTCTAATATTTTGAGGCAAGAAATGGAACAATGTAAGAATAAATATTTTGCCTAAATTTTTAATAGTCTTCATTTTACTAAATTTTAAACATACACCTTCTCTCCCAAAACAAACAAAAAAAATGTTTAGAGTTTTCAAGATTGTAAATCTTTCCAGGAACAGACAGCCTCCTCTTTCTTTCTCCAAGCGACTGGTAGGTTTGAACTGCAGACATTGTGACTAGCAGTCCAATGCTTAATCAACAGTACCACCTGGCTCAGATAACACTGCCAGTCTCATGTGCATGGGCTTCCACACAAAGCGCCTATGTCTCTTATTCCCTGGATATTGACTCAGATTCATATCAGAGGAACTCAGGGCAGATCACACCCAGAAGATAAGGGAGATCTACAGCTTGTGATTTATCCAATCCAGCCTCTTTGGATTCATTCAATGCATATTTGAACCCATATGGTGAGTCGAAGATGCCCCAGTAGAATAGTGGTTAACACATTGGGCAACTATCTGGAAAATCAACTGTTCAAACTCACCAGCAACTCCATGGGAGAAGGATCAGCCTATCAGATCTGGCTAGTGCCTCCCATAGAAATTTATACTCTTGGAAACCAACTGGAACAGTTCTACTCTCTTCTGTAGGGATATTATGAGTTGATGGCAGTAAGCCCTGTGCCAGGCTTCAGGGCAAACATCACTGAACAGGGCAGCACTGGAACGTGCATGGAGCATATAGGCTAAACTCAGTGCATCAGCTTAGGGGAGGGCACATTTGGGCTCTCAGCCAAAACCACACCTTTTACCATAACCGACACTACAACAAAACTCTACGACTTTCTGCCAAACCAAACTGGCTTCCTGGGGAAGTCCTTTTGACTGTAACTGATCCAGACTGGAATAAGATTTCGCAAAGTCCCCAATAGATTCTCTTCTACATTGGCCCATGAGGGCACTGTACAGGTAGACGAAAAGGGTCCTCGCAAATGATGATGGCAGCATCTGTACAAACCTGCTTGATGTTATTGATTTACGGACTGTTGTAATATTTGTAAAATCCCTCAATAAAATGATCAAAAAAAATAGAAAAGAAAAGGATCATAGCACCATAATCAATGGAGCTTGTTCTATGTTATGTACATAGATCTGGAGAGTGACTTAAGCAAAATACCTGCTGAAAACAGTTTGCCATGAATCAGAACCATTACTTTCACTTCTAGACCGCAGCCAGGCATTTACTAATACTCCTTTTCTAGGTAAACATATCTAGATTTCTGTGAGGTAGGTGCACTAGACACAGTGACTAGTCTACATTTTGCATAGATGCCTGGGTACTTGTTACATAGTTATGTTATGGGGTAGCTACTATTGCCTCATTTATTAGATGAGAACATCAGGGCCTAGCAAGGTAAATTGACTTGCACAAAGTCCTATACACATGGGGAACTGGGCTTATTGGCCAGGTAGTCTGGGCTCCCAAAGCCTGCAAGCATCCTTCCAGCAAAGCTTACATGCATAAGCACCCGCAGGCTCTTTTCCAGCTCTGTCCCCCTTGAGGTCATGTGGCCTGCTATTGCCCTTCTTACACTGTGAAGATCTCTGCACCGTTCACTTCCAGCAAGGCTCAAGTATCACCTTCAGTGAGAATTTCTCTGAAATCTCACTCCTCCCCAGCTAGGCTATGTGACTTACCATGTCTCTTATTTTTCTTTGTCACTTGTACCTCTAGCTAAAAGGTAGAACTTGTTTCCTCCCGAGTTAGTACTGAGATCCACAATGAACACTCATGGGACAGCAGTCAAAAAGCCAAGCATACGTATATCCATTGTGTCAAACACGTCTGTTCATATGCTGTCATCATCTTTTCCAAAACATTTTCATTCTACTTGAGTCCTTGGTATCAACTCCTCATTTTTAATTTTCCTCTACCCCTCCCCCTCTCTCCCACAGGTCCCCTTGATAATTTTATTTATAAATTATTATTTTTTTCTTGTGGTAAGAGCTGTAAGAGCTTCCAATAAAACAAAATTAAAAATAAAAAAGTGATTTAATTGTGGAAGGGTATGATATGTGAATAATACATCAAGAATACTACTAAAAAGAAAAAAAGAGAAACATAAGTTGACCAATGGTTACCATGGGTGAAGGAGGAAGAAGTTTTGCTTATGTGGTATTGAGTTTATGTTAATAATAGTGGAATTATTTGGAAAAGAATATCAATAATGATTGTATGACACAAAGAGGTGAATCAAGGGCACCGAAGTTGAATTGAAGAATGCTTTGTTGTATATGTTTTTGCCACAATTTAAACCAGTTTTCATGAGTAAATGAGTACAAGAAAAAGGGGGAAAAAGAAATCAAACAGCATATTACTCTGGGCGGAAGATGTTCAAGAGCAAAGATATTTTGAGGACTAAAGTGCAGCTGACCGTGCACATTATGAGCCTGTGAAAGCTGGAAAGTGGGTAAGTCAGGCTGAAGAAGAATTGGTTGCATTTTGAGTATACTAGTCTCAAAAATACTGCAAGGACCATGGATGGCCCAAACACAAACAAACCTCTCTTAGAGGAAGTACAGCCAGAATGTTTTTCACAGGTGAAGATGGGAAGAGCTTGGGGCAAATATTTTAAACATGTTCTCCAGAGAGACCAGATCCTAAAAAAGAACCTCATGCTGGGTCAGGCTGAGGATGTATGAACAAGAGAACAACCCTCTCAGAGATTGACTGGCACAGCAGCTGCAACAATGGGCGCAACCTTCCAACATTTGTGAGGAGGGCCCAGGACCAGGCACGGTCTGGCTCAGTTGGGAGAGGGTCACTGTGAGTTGGAACTGACTTGACACCTAACAACAAAAACATCTATCTATTGACTTATTACCTATCCCCACCCTAGGTAAGGCCCACTCTCGTCTACCTCTCTAATCTCATGCCTGGGCATCCCTGGTGAACAACACACACTGGCTGAATGAGTTGATGCACAGGTGATTCCCCACTGTGTTGCCCCTCTGTTCTTTGGGCTTCTTGATCTCTCCAGAGTGTTCTGTTTCATTTTGTGTTACTGCTGCAACACCTGCCTACTTCAGTTTCCAGAGCTAGTGGAAGATATTGGAGAAGGTGTTGTGGTATCACCTCTCATCCTGTCTCTGCTGCCAGGTTCTCCTTGAATGTATGAAAACAAAGACTGGTAGCCACAGCCGCCTCCTCACTGAACTAATTATGGGACCTTGGATAAATTCCTTCCATCTGTTTGTCATTGAAAGATAGTCATCATGAGGTGAAAGAGGGGGGTTAATTAATTTATGGGTATATTAATTTTGGCATGGCAAAGGTCATAAGAAATAGTCATAAAGGTCGGCAGAAAGACCTGGAATTATGTATGCTTTTTCATTTTTGTTTTGTTTTTTTTCTTGCTAGCTATTTTCCTTTTCACTCTTTTTATTCAATCTTTTATTTTTATTTTACCACTGTCATTGTTATTTTGCCTACCAATATAAGCTAGGCATAAGAAGCAAGCCCAAAGAGAAAACAATGGGACTAAAGATTCCAGTAGGATCTGGGGGGAGGGTGTGTGGGGGAAAGGAGTGGTGAGCAAACATCCCATAGGCAGGGGAACAACTTGGGAATTAAAACCAACACAGAGGAGGACATAGAGCTCCTGGGGGTGTTGGAACAACAGCAATCTAGTTGAGAGGCATTACTGAGGGCAGAAGAAGGGTGAGCATGAAACTGGGGCAAGAGGAAGCTAAAAGGAAATAGGAAAGAACTGGGAACCAAAGCCATGGATAGAGGTATAAACATAGGTGTGCACTTATGTAAACTCATAAAATTCAAGATATCGGCCTATGTACATATGGCAAAGCATTGAGGAAGTAGACAGACTTTGGGCCTCTGCTCAAGTCCCCCTTCAAGCCAGGAACACTTTGTTCTAACATCTTGACTTTCTGTGATGCCTCCTCTCCCAGCATGATCCCTACAGACAAAATAGGTGCATAAGCAAATGTGATGGAAAAAACTAATGGTTATAAGAGCCCTCAGTAGAATGATCTTTTAAAAAAATATATCAATAAATTTATACTGAAAAAATAGCTGATGGTGCCTGGCTATTAAAAGATATAGTGTCTGGAGTCTTAAAGGCTTGAAGTTAAGCGAGTAGCCATTGGGCAGTGAAGCAACAAACTCATATGGAAAAAGCACACCAGCCTGTGCAGTCATGAGGTGTCAACAGAATCAGGTAACAGGTAGGAGAAGACCAAACACAAACAAAAAACATATTGCTGAGAACCAGGAAAGGTCAGAGCAGAGACCCCAAGCCCATCTGCAGATAATAGGATATCCCCTGAGAGAAAGATCACAAGGAAGAGATGAATCAATGAAGGTGCAGTACAGCACCTATGAAACACATAATATTCCTTTGGTTCTTTAAGGCTTCCTTACTTCCCAATGTCATGTCCACCCTCCTGCCTTTCAGTTCTGGCTAGACCACAGCATGTACACTGGTACCAATAATAGCCCACAAGATACAGAATCCACGTCAAATAAGCCCCTCAGGAAAAGAAGTGGGAGTAGTCATATCAAAAGGGTAGTGGAGAGGTAGGAGCTGAGGAGAGGAAAGAAGAACTGATCATAATGATCGAAGCATCATCCCTCAAGAGAATGAACAAGGAAAACGTGGGTGAGGGGAGACAGCAGTCGGTGTAAGATACGAAAACAATAATAATTTATAATCGCTCAAGGAAACCGTGTGTGTGTGTGTGTGTGCATGTGTGTGTAAGATTGGGAGGGTGGGAAAAAAGAGGAGCTAATACCAAGGGCTCAAATAGAAAATAAATGTTGAGAAAATGATGCTGGCAGCATACGTACAAATATGCTTGATGCAACTGATGTATGGAATGTTTTCAGAGCTGTAAGAGCCCCCACTATGATTATTTTTAACATTATTGTAAAAAAGAAAAGTCTCTGAAGCTTTCTCAGTTAAAGTGGTCGTTCTAAGGAAAACTAGGTAAGCATTAGGGGGCCCTGGTGGTGTAGTGGTTATGCACTGTGCTGACAACCACAGGTGAGCAGTTTGAAACCATCAGCTACTCTGTGAGGGAAAGATGAGCGTTTCTAGTCTCATAAAGAAGTGCAGCCTCAGAAACCCAGGCGCTGTGCTACCCTGTCCTCTATGATCACTGTGAGACAGAATCCACTTCTTTCTTCTTGAGTTTGGTTTTTACATTTGGGTAATCATTGGGCTACTAACCACAAGGTGAGCAGTTCAAACTCATCAACTGCTTCTTGAGAGAAAGATGAAGCTTTCTGGTCCCTCCCATAAAGATCTACAGTCTTGAAATCTGATGAGCCTCACTTTGGGTGGAAATTGACTCGGTGGCAGTAGGTTAAGTTTTGACTAAGCAAGAGCAGTACATGAATGAGTGGTCAGCTGCTCGGGGCAAGATTGATGATGCAAACCTTCTGGCAGTTCTTTGGGAGAAAGCTGTGACAGTCTGCTTCGGTAAAGAAGTACTGGGGAAATCTAATGGACAGATTTACCTTGTTCTGCAGGGTCTCTGTAAGAAGCCTTGTGGCCTCATGACTGCATACTGGACTGTGGCCAAAAGCTGTGGCTCTTCAAAACCACCAGTGACTCCGCAGGAGAAACACTGGGGTTTCTACTCCCCAAAAAACAGTGACAGGGTCAGAAACTCACAAGGGCAGCAGTGAGATCAGGGTTTTTGATTGTTGATCGTGTCTCTATGCAGTGGATTCTACTGAATGGCAACAAGTAAGCTTAGGTTTCTACCCTCAGATGAACTCATGGCAAATCAACTTTGTGCCTTGAAGTTTGAAGCCTGGGCAGAAGAGAAATCTGTGCAGCATGCCAGGGTGTACTCCAAGATTCAGGAACTGGTGGATCTACCCTGAAGCTTGAACCAAGACAGAAATCCCTCCTTATGGAGAGTCAACATGGTCAGAAACACTGGGGAGAGCGAGTGAAAGGTCTCAACATATTTTGAATTGATTGCTAAAGAGATGAGGTCTAGAAAACAGAATGTTGAGTAAAAGATCCCCATAAAGAAAACGGAGTCTAGATTGGAGTTTTATGTGCGGCAAGAATTCTAATACTAGCTATAGAGAAGTCAAGGGAAAGGATTCTCAGCCCTTTGGGGAATATGAAGCAATTGAACATCCTGGAAAGCCCACATACCTGTTTCTTAGAATAAATCTTAGGGACACCCCATTCTTTTATACATAGAGAAAAGAGGCCCCCAAATAAAATGGCGCAAGGCATATGCTTTCAAGGAATACTTGTGGTGCTGTGCATGAGGCACTGGACTGGTGACCACAAGGTAAGCAGTTCAAACCCACCAACCACGCTGTGGGAGAAAGATGAGGTTGTCTGTCCGCGTAAATCTTTGCAGACTTGGAAACTCTATATATGGTCGCTCTGAGTCAAAGCAGGAACTCTGGTGCTATAGAAAGTGACACAGGTTGGGCTGCTTAAGCGCAATAAGGCAGCAGTTCAAAACCACTAACCGCTCCATGGGAGAGCGAGGAAGTTTTCTCATCCTGGAGAGATATAGTGTCTCAGAAACCCATAGTGACAATTCTGCTCTGTTCCGCCAGATTGCCCTGAATCAGAATGGACTCAAGGGCTGTGAGAGGGCATGCACTTTGGGCCATGAATAAAAACACTTTCTGACAGGGGCATGGGGGTGGGGCACATGCTGTGACTTAATACAAATGAGGAATGAGGTTCTAAGCCAATCCCTCTTTAAGAAGGTTTAAACTTTCTTTCAATTTTACTTTGGAACAGCAAGTACTTTGCCCACTAGACCTCTGTTTACACAGAGGATTTGCTTGAATTATAAGCAATAGATTCTCTAAATGAAATACCTGAGTAATAATCATGTGAGATTATTAAGTTTTACAGTGCCATCAAGATCTGGTATGAAGAGCTAATTTCCTAATAAAAAGTCTCTTTCATTTCCACTTGATACATGCACTTTATACCAGGCTTCTAAAATATAATTCTGTAGATAGCTTAGAATCCCCATGACATGATTTATTTAGGGCAGCAGTTCTCAACCTGTGGGTAGCGATCCCTTTAGGGGTCAAATGACTCTTTCACAGAGGTCGCCTAATTCATAACAGTTGTAAAATTACAGTCCTGAAGTAGCAAGGAAAATAATTTTATGGTTGGGGAGGTCACCACAACATGAGGATTCTGGCATTAGGAAAGTTGAAAACCACTGCTGTAAGGGAAAGAGGAAAGGCCAGAAAAAGAGATCAACTGTACCTTGAATATGGTCATAAATGACTCTTAGCAAGAAAAGGAGAAAAAAATTATCAGAAAAAACACTTTTAAAGCTCTAGAAGAGTGCTGAGCCCCGGTGGCATAAGTGGTTGAGTGCGGGACTGCAGCCCATGGGCTTGGTGGTTCAAATCCAGCGGCGGCTCTTAGGAACAGGGCTGGATAGCTCCCACGATCACCAGAGGGCAGTGATGCACTCCCCCCCTCCCCCAAATAAACAAACAACTCTAGAACAAATGGTTAGTTTGTTTTATTTTCATATGCCAGTTCCTACAAGTGCTTGGTTGTTCTTTTGTTTAAATTTTTAAAAAGTAAACCGTCAGGAACACCACCAACAACAAAAACTCTAGAAGGATCCACGGCCACCAACCCACATGTATGAGGTGGCTGTAGGCTTTCTGTTGAAGGGAAGGGTGGGTCTCTGTGTCTACCTGCCTGCCTAACACCTTCAGGCATGAATAACCTTGTCTGAAAACTAGACTCAAAAGCTGGGAACCGAGAGGAGGAAGACTTCCTTCCCTTTTCCGGACGTTTTCCCATAGCCAACTCTTTTGGAGATTTCCCATCTTACTGCCTTTGGCTTAAGAAATCCTTAAAAGGGGCTGAGGCCCAGTGGCATAGTGGTTGAGTGCTGGACTGCAGTCCACTGGCTTGGCAGTTCAAATCCAGCAGCAGCTCTCCAGGAGCAAGGCTGGGCCTCCCACTCCCACCAGAGGGCAGTGATGCCCAAAAGTTAAAAAAAAAATCCTCAAAAGGACTCCATGTTCCAAGTTGTAGGGAAAAAAAAGTAGGGGGGGGG
>PVJH01025409.1:0-31553 GCA_004026705.1 Nesogale talazaci
CTTTCCGACATGATCACTGAAGACAAATGTGTGCATAAGCAAAGGTGGTGAAGAAGCTGATGGTGCCCGGCTATCAAAAGATGGAGCATCTGGGGACTTAAAGGCTTGAAAGTAAACAAGCAGCCATCTAGCTCAGAAGCAACAAAGCCCACATGGAAGAAGCACACTAGCATGTGGAATCATGAGGTGTCAAAGGGATAAGATATCAGGATTCAAGAACTCAAAAGCACAACTTTGCATGCTCACTTTCCTGATATGATCCCTGAGGACAAATGTGTGCATATGCAAATGTGGTGAAGAAAGCTGATGGTGCCCGGCTACCAAAAGATATAGCGTCTGGGGACTTAAAGGCTTGAGTAAACAAGCGACCATTCAGCTCAGAAGCAATAAAGCCCACACGGAAGAAGCACACCAACCTGTATGATCATGAGGTGGTGAAGGCATCCGGTGTCAGGTATCAATGAGCTAAAATTATATTATTAATGAGGGGAGTACAGATTGGGGACCCAAAGCCCATCAATAGGTGAGGTGACATCCTTTTGCGGAGGAGTTACAAGGAGGAGATGAGTCAGTTAAGATACAGGGAAGGAGCTATGAAATATGCAACCTTCCTCTAGTTCCCATGCTGCCTCCCACCCACTATCATGATCCCAATTCTACCACATAAATCCAGCTAGACCAGGAGATGTACAGTGAAGTTAGAAACATGGGAAACTTAGGATAGATGATCCATCAAGACTAGTGATAGGAGTGGTAATACCAGGAGGGTGGAGGGATGGAGGAATGGAGAGGGAGAGCCAACTTCAGGGATCTACACGTAGCCTCCTCTCTGGGGCATGGACAACAGGGAAGTGAGTGTTGGGACACATTGGACAGTGTACAGGATGAAAAAATAATTTGTAAATCACTAAGGGTTCAAGGGAAAGGGAGGGGAGGGGAGGAAGGGTAATATAGGGAACAGATAATGCGGGCCTGGAGGGAGGGAGAATGTTTTGAGAGTGATGATGGCAAAGGGTGTGTAAAAGTGGCCTGAATACAACTGATGTTGTTAGGGATTGTGATGGGAGTTGTAGGGGCCCCCCAATAAAATGATTAATTTTTTTAAAGGGGGGGAAGGAAAAGGGGAGGGTTTTTTTTAAGGAGCTTGTATCAAGGGCTCAAGTGGAAAATATTGGGAAATGTATGTGGAAATATGTGTGCAAGTGTGCTTGATACAAATGATGTACTGAATGTTGTAGTAGTTGTAAGAGCCCCAATAAAATTAAATAAATAAATAAATAAATAAAAGTCAAATAATAAAAGCTCTATTATCTTGTAAATCCTTTTAAACCACTAAGAATTGGTTTTGCTGTCAATCAGAAGGGATAATCGTGTGACTCTTGGTAAAGACCAAAGAGGTGATAGAAGTTATTGTTTGCTTTTTTTTTTTTAAGATGGGGACTGTAAGATTGAGTTGGAGTCATGATAGGAACATAGGGGTAAAGAATACGGGAGGAAATGATGCTGTGCATATGGGTGGGACAGAGTGTGGCATTGGTGTAATTACAGATACAGAACACTTGAGACTGTGATATGGGATCAAATCAAGTGAAAAGACGGAGAGGTAGCCTTCACTGTAGATTTCGAGAAGTCTATCTCTTATAGCAGGAGGACAGCAATGACTTGATTAAGAACAATGAGGTTGTCCTCAGGAGATTCTAAGGGTTCTTTGAGTATTTTGTTCATAAATCTAGAGAGAAAAGGAATTCAGTCACTCAGTCATTGCATCTCCTTCTCTAGCCATGAAGAGCTGCCTTGATATATTACTGAAAGTACAAGAAAGAGGACATACCCAAGAGTTCGGCTCTTGTCAAGAGAAGAGGGAATAAATGAGCGAGAGGTAAGATAGAAAGGCTGACAAAAAATGGATAAGAGACTCGAATTGGGGGGTGGAAGAAAAATAAGGCAAATATAGGTCATCAGCAATAAAACTGCCAATTGGATCAAATGTGATCTAAAAATAAAAGCCCACTTACCTCTTTTGGAAATCTTGGGGAGAGTTTTAAATTTCCAGAGGACATGGTTTAATTTTACCATATCTCAAGAAGCAAAGTTGACACACCTGATATTCAAGGTAGCTATGGAGTTATAACATGACTTTATGTATTTGATCTAATTTTATAGCAACCATCACAAATCAGACTTAAATTCTCTGAAGTGATGGCCATATTTATCCTGGTCACTGTCACATCTTGGGTGTCCTGTAAAGTGGCTGGCCCACAGTGTGTACTGAATAATTATAAGTTGAGTGTGTTAATTAACCTCCATTTTATAGAATAAAAGATGAAAGTCAACAAAATGACAGTACTTCCCTAAGGTCTGTGAAGCAATAAACCAAGCTGGTCTGCTGAGTTCCAGATAGTTTTCTCTGTGCTGGAATAGTGCATGATTTAAAGGGATGCAGTGAATTATTCTAAAGAAACCAGTCTAGCCTCCTGTCCCAGAGTACTTTTTTCACAAATGAGCCTGAGGAAAGTACAAGGAACTTGAAAGTCTGAGGCAGACTGGGAGAGAAAAAGCAGACAGCCTGACATGCCAATACCTAGAGTAACGACTTTCAAGCCTTTTTGATTCAATATACATATCAAGTCACAACCCAGCAAAGCACTTAGGCGCTCACATTCATGCTCAGCTCACATTCACACACAAGTTTCATGAAGCAAACCTCCCCCCTTAGTCATGGTACTTACCCCTATTTATGATTATGAAAGATAAATTCTAATGCTCTCTATCCTAGTCTACTCTTTGTATTCTATTATTTCTTAAAGAACTGGTGGCAGCTAACTTCTTTGCATTCACGACGCTAACTGGCAGTCAGCTGAAGCTTGAAAAATGTCAATGTTAACACAGAAAGGCTTCCTTCACTGTGTGCCTTTCTTATCCTCGCCTCATTGCCAAGTTGAAGACAATTGTCACAACAGTCTTGTACAGGCCATGGGGCCGATCAAAATCACTATCACAGTAATGCAAACACCCAGCACGTACAAAGTGCTTTATAGTCTACTGAATGCTGACTCCGACTTTCTATCCTTTGCAGCAACCTGTAAATTAGCCAGGGGAGTGCATTATCCACATTTTATAGATTAAAAAACTAAGGTTCAATGACAGTAAGTAACTTGACCAAGGTCACAGAGTCAATTAGCAGAGGACCTAAGGCTGGTAACTGGCTGATCTACCTCCCTCGAAATCTGCACTCTTGTAACCATGCCTCTAGGACCAACGGAACCAAATTACTAAGTAACGACCACTAAAGCCTGCCACGTTTCCTTGAGATCCATGACAAAGTCGGTAGGTTAGTAGAGACAGGGGAAAACAGGATCCTGGCTGGCAGTGCAACCTGGCTTGGGTCAGGTATATGGAAGTCTAGTAAATGCTATAAGCAAAGAGATAAGAATTAAAATAGATGCACATATATTTGCTACATAAGATAGCTTATTACCAAGATCACTAAAAACAATAATCACTCATTCTTACTTCCTACCTAATTTGTGGGGGACTAGCATTCCCAGCTAAACCGATGCCTTTGTATTAATTATCAAGTTAATAGAGGGATTCAACAATAATACTTGGGGAAAAGGTTACTCAGAAAAACAATGACTTTTTTTCAGCCACGCTTTCATTCTCTTTGGCATCTTGAGAACTAAACCCTCAAGAAATTAAAAATCATCCACCCTTGTGTGCCTAGCCTACTACTGAGTTAGCATGAGTGAAGAATTGAAGATTAAAAATCAAAGGCTTAACTGTTTTTAGGGACAAATGTATTAAGGACAGATTATATCCTGTACCCATGTACATTTTTCAGATCTTAGCTATAATAGATGTCAATAACAAAATAAGTTTTTTTTTAAAATTGGATACTAGTAAAAATCTAGCAAGCATTGCTTCCCCGTACTGAACAAAGAAAAGCACGTGTATTTGCCTATGCCACTACCTAATACTGCTAGACAACTCACAGAATTACAGTGATTCACCCCAGGAGGTTTTTTCATTGCCAGCCTTGGCTAAGCCGCTTCTCTTTAAGTTTTATCAAGTATAACGTTGGACCACAGCGAGATGGGATAAACTACTCTGGAGACACAACACCAATCATAAAATTATTTCAAGGAAGGTCTTAAGAATGAGCATTGGAAGCCAATTGATAGGTCAAAAACTTGGCACTTCCTTGAAAAACACTCGAGTTGAGAAGTTTAGGAAATGCTTTCAAGGTGATTTAAGGACAACACTTTGGAATTGATTTCACACCATAAAAAAAAGGGCTTGCTTTCTCCATATGTAAAACCAAAGATTTAATTGGAAAAGCACTTAACATTGTCTGCTATATTATAGGAGTTCTGTCATGCAGTGTTTTTATTATTTTTAACTCCTCTTTTGTATAATCCTGCCCTGTGTTTACCCTACAGTTCCTTTTTGTTTCCTTGTCAACACATTGACTACAGACAAGAGGATTCTATTATTTTAGCTTACTCAGTGGCTCTTAGATTGTTCATTGAGAAGATCATATCACATCTCACCACAGCTGTTGGCAACATGTCTTGCCTGAAATAAACAAACAGATTTCATTTCTTCAATATAGAGTTCAGCTAATTTATTTCCACCACTGAATGCAAATGTCCTCTTAAAAGTCTGAAGAGTTTTAAATATAAGACATATGACTGTGCCAAGTTTTAATGTCTTTTTCTAGGATTAGGAAAAAATACATGAATATCCGTAATACTATCAGACTAGTTCAATTTTTAAAAGTACTAAATACTCTGACTTCCACTCTCAATGATTAAATTCCTACCACAAAGTCTTCTATATAGCGATTGGGAACTTTGAAGCACTTCCACTCTCAGTTGGCATTTAGTTGGGCTGCCTCCACTGCAGAGTGACCGTGTACCACTTCATTGTCATTGGTTCAAATTTAGCCAGACACTTTGCAAGGTCAATCAGAGGACATTTTGCCAGATCACTTAGGAAAGGGCATTATATTTTTCCTGAAATCAAAGATACCACAGACAAAGTCATTTTATCACTGATAAGCACTCTCTGAGCAATGCACAAAGAGAAGGATGCCAGCTAGAAAAAACAAAGCCAGGAACGGAAAGAGCAATGTCCTAATGACATCACTTCACTAGGTGAAATTCAGGGTTGCTAGAAAAGAGATGTAGACTTTATGTGCCTCCTTCACATGCTCTGGCTTTCTGCTACTGGCAAGCACAAGGTTTCTGACAAATGTTTATAATGTATTATATATATACACATATATATTTGCTTTTCATTTTGAATAATGTATTCACAGAATCTGACAAAATGTGAAATGGGCTCATCCCTTCCCTGTGGCCCCTCTATGAGGGGATGAGTCAATCCGGGCACAGTAAGCAGCAATGAAACACACAATTCTACTCTGGTTCCTTGAGGCTTCCTCACACATCACTATCCTAACCCCAGTCCTGTCTTTCATTAAGGGCTAGACCAGAGCATGTGCAGAGGTACAGCTAAGAGATAAGAACTCATGACACATGGAATCCAGCAACAGGAATGGGAATAGTGATACCAGAAGGGTAGGGAGAAGATAGGGGGCAGAGGAGAGTAGGGGAGGAAGGGGGAACCAGGCACAATGATCGACAGATAAGCACACATACACATGCCCCCCTCCAGGGGGATGAACAACAGATATCACCAGGGAAGGGAGACAGAGGTCAGGATAAGATATGAAAATAATAGTCATTTATAATTTATCAAGGGGTCATGTGGATGGGGGTGGGGAAGAAGGGGCAAAAAGAGGAGTTGATACCAAGGACTCAATAGAAACTAAATGTCTAGAAAACAATGTTCGCAACATATGTACAAATATGCTTGATACAATTGGTGTATGGATTGTTGTAAGAACACCAATAAAATTATCTTTGGCAGAAAAAAAGTGAAATGGGCAACATTGATATTTTGCTCCTAATCTCATTAATATTTTCTTTTTCCAATCTCTTTTTCAAAATCCCTTTTACCTATTCTGGGCGTCATCTCAGCCACAGGTCAACCAAGCTTCTCTGTGCCTAGTCAAAGCCAATTCACATACATAGATGAATAGTTATCATTTATATAATCATGTAAGCATTCATCTATAAATACGTGTCTTCACTATCTTACACTGCTAGAACATAAATACCATACATGTTTGGCTTTAATTTACATTTCTTCTGTCATAGTTTAGACAGAACTTTAAATTCAGGGCACCACGCTAAGGGTGGGCTTTCTGTCTGTCAGCTGTGGGAGAAGTCCTTGTTTCCTTTAAACAACTGAGCACCCAGTGTTCCTAACATACCTGTGTCCTAACATCAATAGGAGTAGAAAAGTAGAAAAGGTTCTTAGCTCAAGAACCCCAGGTCCAAAGGACATACATGCTTTGCTCCCAGTTCTTCTTTATTGATGGTTGGTCAAGACCATCTATCTCTACAACTCTCACTTTATCGCTTTAATATAGAAGGTAGTATAGACCACTCTCTAAGGAACCTACACGTATTTTAGTTCAGTGCTGTAACTTTATTATAAAAGTCATATCCCACCAAAATCCCCTTACAACCAAAGCAGCAAGAACTTCAGACCTATCACAGGGGATCATTACACAACTTCAAAACAACTGCAATGCGTGGCATACTCAATTTAACATGTAGCTTGGGGGGGGGGGAACACAATTAATCTATGACAACTCTCTTGGGAATGCTTTCATGTTAAAATCTATCTCCAAAGAGAGACCAGAAATTATATTAAGACTCTTCACATCATCTTATATCTGCTGACCTCACTACTCAATGTCCAGAGCAAGAAATTTCATGTCACCTCTCATCCTGTTACCTTCTGCATCTTTTCAAGCCAACTTAATATCGAGTCTTATTTGTTTCATTCTTTGGCATCATCTTTTAATCAGTTTGTTTCATGGTAGCGATATAGATGTTTCTGTGATACTAGAAGCTACATGGCGCTTGTTTCAAATATCAGCAAAGTCACTCATGGTGGACAGGTTCCAGCAGGGTTTCAAGACTAAGAAGAAGACCATGTTTGTCCATTCCTGGAGTAGGGGAGTGGGGGGAGAGATGGGGAATGGGCATTGAAAACTATTTGAATAGTAGAAGAACATCATTTGATATAGTGCTGTGCAGTGTAGCAATGATGAAACATATAACTTTCCTCTAGTTCTGTAATGCTTCTTCCCCCTCCCCTCAGACTATCATGATCCCAATTCCACCTTACAAATCTGGGGCTAGACCAGAGGATGTACACTGGCACATGTAGGAACTGGAAACACAGGGAATCCAGGACAGATAAACTACTCAGGACTAATGGTGAGAGTGGTGATACTGGAGGGTGGAGGGAAGGGGTGTTAGAAAGGGAGAATAAATTATAAGTATCTACATATAACCCTTTCCTGGGGGGATGGAAAACAGAAAAGAGGAGACATTATACAGTGTAAGACATGACAAAATAATAATAATTTCTATATTATCAAGTGCTCATGAAGGAGGGAAGAACAAGGAGGGAGGGGCAAAAATGAGGACCTGGTACCAAGGGCTCAAGAAGAAAGTGATTGTTTTGAGGATGATGATGGCAACAAATGCACACATGTTTTTGATACATGGACGGATGGATGGATGGATGAACTGTGATAGAATATTGTAAGAACAATTTATTCATTACAATAACATAGGATGTAATTTATACATGGGCCTTATCAGATTCTAAAACACATACATCAAAACAACTGAATCTGTATAGAGAAGTTCAGTATGTTCATTCAAAACAAGGCCAGAGACTGATAATAGAACAACTGCTACTAGGCCTTGAGTACCTCTCATTAAAATTTAGAAACCATGTCAAATACATATTTCCCTCATTAATTACTAATGATCAATGATCAAAGACCAGATGAGCTGTGAAATGACATCAAGAAATGGAGTACATGAAAAATAGCAAAGGGTCATTTTAAAAAAGAAAAGAAAGAAAATACCAAAATAAACATCATAAGAGATTCTTTTTTTTATTTTCTCATTTCAAGTTTATTAAAACTTTATCAGTACAAATTATCCAGATTGCAGATTATCAAAAGATCAACTAAATGAAGTCCACATTAAAAAAAGGACAAACATAAAAAAACAAGAGAAAAACAATATAAAGGAGATCCAAGTCTCTAAAATTTAAAAAATTTGAGACAGAATGAAAATAGTTTATAAGTTTATACAACTCACTCATCCACTTTTGTCTTCATCTGTGCCAGGGCTCGATTCATAATCAAATGTTTTATTTTTGTCATGTATGTGGCAGCTTTCCGGTGCCAAAGACCTCCGACCTCCGTGGCCTCTTGCAAAGGACCTGCTCCATCCCTCTCCTGAAGAGGAGAAGTGGAAACACAAGAAGAAGCACCAGGTGCAGAGCCTCAAATCCTACTTCATGGATGTCAAGTGCCCAGGCTGCTATAAAATCACCATGGTCTTCAGTCATGCACAAACAGTAGTTTTGAGTGTTGGCTGCTCTGCTTTCCTCTGTCAGACTACAGGAGGAAAAGCAAGGCTTACAGAAGGATGCTCCTTCAGACGGAAGCAGCACTAAAAGACCCTGAATGAAGATGTGTGGAAAGCCATTCTAATAAAACCGCTTTGGATACAAAAATAAAAAGAGAGAGATTCTTATGCAATGAAGAAAATCTAAAATAGATGTTTAAAAAAATGAAGAAAAAGTACTGAGCAAAATATTTCAAAGTTTAGCTCAATAATACAAAATATTATAATAAAATGTGCAAAAACCTGGAGTTAGGAAGCCAAAAGAAAAGAATGTGTTCAACATTTCTCAAACTGGAAGAACTGAAGAAAAAAACTCAGGCTTTGATTGTAGTATTGAAGGTTTCTTCAATACAAATATTGAATGTTGTGGGAAGCATGAAAAAGATGGAACTTTTAATGCCAAAGATGAAGCAATATAAAGAGCCTATAAAGTAGGCTCTTTTTACAGTACCAAAAAGCCCAGAACACTGATGGTGTAGTGGCTTGCAAGTTGGACTGTTAACCACATGGGCAATAGTTCAAAGCCACCAGTTCCTCTATGGGAGAAATATGAGGCTTTAAACTCCTGAAAGAATTACAGTTTTGACAAACCACAAGGGTAATTCTACCATCTTCCAGGGCTGCTAAGAGTCAGAATCAACTCGATGGCAGTGAGTTTGGTTTTTTTCCTCTTGTGTCAAAAATAATTGGTTGGTGTGTTAGTCTGGGTAGACTAGAGAAACAAATTCATAAACACGTATATGTTTATAAGAGTTTTATATAAAGGATAATTGTACATTAAGAAAACATCCCAACCCAGTCTAGTCCAAGGTCATAGCCCATATGGCCAATACAAATCTATGAAGTCCCCTTCAGACTCACAAAACACTTGCAATGACGCCAAATGCAGAATGAGCACAAGCCAGTGGGTAGAAAGTCGTTGGGTCCTGTGATGGTGTAAGCTTGTCAGTGCTGGCAGGAGTCTCCACATGGCTTTTCTAGGTCCAGGAATCGAGTTACATCAGGGTCGGTCCATGTGACTTCTCCTCAGGGTTGTCTCACAGGAAGCTAGCCTTGTCAGTTGACTCTCTCAGGTAGTGAGTGTTGTCTGTAGAAAGTCTCCAAGAAAGTGAACTGAGAGAGAGAGAGAGTCTCCTGCCTCCAAGAAGGAAGCACTGGCTTTCCTGGAATTCTCAGAGGAAAAGGCCACGCCCACACAGAAGTCTCATTGGTTATCTCCAACTTGACAGGCTAGACTCCACCCCTCCACTCCTAATCCTCAAATTGACACCAGGTTAAGTGACTGCCACAGACACTTTCACACGACTCTGTAACCATATGTAATTTGCAAACAAAAAATAATAAATTCAGGTCTGTATCTAACAGGATAAAGCTAAAATGCATACAATTCACCATGTGCCACCATCATGTAAACATATCATTCTATAAGGAAACAAAACAAAAAAAATATCCTAAGTCTAACAATTGCAGTTAGGTAAGACTCTACCTTAATACTATAATCCTAGAGTTTGTAAACCAACCACTTCGCGCCTTTATTCTCCCATTTTGAGTATCCAATTTCAATATTGCCTACTTATATTAACCCAGTGAGCTGAAGAAACTATCATATTTTTCAATGTGAAGAATCTTCATTCCAGTTAGAAATTTGTGAAATCTGCATTGAACTCCTTATGATTTCATACCTGGAAAAGTTCAGTTGAATCTTACTTATTTTCCCTACTTGGCCCCTTTCTAATTCATCTTATTACTAATGTAATATCCCTCCATTGTCATTTTTAGTATGACATATTTGCAGTTTTTTAACTTCTCACTTATCTAACAACAAAAACTAGAATGGACCATCTGATCTTTTCTCTTTATTCTTCTTCAGTTGGTCTCATAGTCCTCTTAAGTCCTCCATAATGTCATCTCTAAATTATGAAGAGATGTTTCAATGAAAAATTAATGTAGATGATCCATCACCTGAGGAAATCATCTTCAGTCTCATTCACAATAAGATTTCATATTAAAATTGCACTAATACTTCTTTCTGAATAAATTAACAAAGACACAAGTTTGGCAGTTTATTTCTTTGGTTTGGATGCTATATGGAAAATAATAGTCCCCACAATGATGGTGGGGATAGAGGAAGAAGGGAAAATATGGGAATCACTACTGAGATTAGTTTTATCTGAAAAATGTTGTCAACTTGAGGATATTAAGAGAGAAGGGGTAGAGGCTAGCCTATCAATGAGATCACAGCCTGATGTGACCACATGAGGATTCTGGGAACTTCCTCTCTTTATTCCTGAAGGCGGGGCTCTCTCTCTCTCTCTCTCTCTCTCTCTCTCTCTCTCTCTCTCTCTCTCTCTCTCTCTCTCTCTCTCTCTCTGCTTCACCTTCCTCTTGAGAAACCACATTCTGAAAGCTAAAGGAGCCAAGTGGGGACCTGCACCTGGACTGTGATACCTTTACCACCATTGCATCCATAAGACTGTTAGCCCACAGACCTGTGATCTTCCTACATTCAGCATCATTGCATTGTAGCTGCATGAGTCAGAAGAAGGACTTATGGACTGGTATTGGACTTGTGGGTTAATATCAGACTTATAGACTTGATCTAGACAGGGCTGGAATGTTTTCTTGATATATAATTATTCTTTGCTATAAACTATATAGTTTATACATAGCATATATATATAAACTATATATATATATAGTTTCTCTAATCTACAAATTGCAAGTGGTCAAGATGGTAACCCCCACAAATTAAAAAAGCTGAATGGAGTGGAACACATTCATGAGGTCTGGAACTTTTTTCATTCACAGCATTTTTCTGACTCAGTAATTATTTTCACGAGAGTCTTGGCAAAAATTTAAAAAGACCTAAATATGGCATACTCATGTTTCCTGATAATACCAAGTGGAATGGGCTATCTCTAGTTATATATATGCTTAAGCTAATAACTGTGGCAAATAATATCCTTTCCCAATATTGTGCATACATTTTTTTTCCTTCGAGAGAATATAAAGCTTTAGCCTTCTCTATTTTGAGTTATGGGAAGAAAAAAAACTTCCTACCAGTGGAGAAATTTTGATATGAAGAAATTCACTCTGCAGGTACTGAATTGTCCTTTCTTCCTCGTTATCTTTCTTTGAGGCGCTGCACCTGTACATACTACTCACAAAGTCCACCGCTGTCCATTTGATTTTAACTCCTCTTGAACCTCTAGACCTGAGCACCCAGGCTATCAGCTCAGGTGCAAGCAGGCTGCCATATCTTCCTCCCAAAGAGAGTTCAAACTGCCCGCCTTTGAGATAACAGTTGGGGAGTTTGA
This sequence comes from Nesogale talazaci, assembly GCA_004026705.1. Classification (NCBI taxonomy): domain Eukaryota; kingdom Metazoa; phylum Chordata; class Mammalia; order Afrosoricida; family Tenrecidae; genus Nesogale; species Nesogale talazaci. The sequence continues at coordinate 11,888 of PVJH01025409.1, forward strand.
TACTGAACCACCAGGGATTTACTTTATTTGCAATAACCATTTTAATTTTTTTCTTTAAAACGAAAAAAAATTAGTAGCAGAGTCATAATGAGTAGCCTCATTTTCCTTCTCTTGCTAACTGTTGTTTTATATATGTAGCATTGTCTTCATGTTAAACAATAGGTGTTGGACATAAGGGAAGGAAGCCTGGTGGCTTAGTGGATTATGTAGTTGGCTGTTACCTATGAGGTCAACGGTTCGATGCCACAAGTTCCTTGGCAGGAGACAAATGAGGCTTTCTGTTCCCATGAGGATTTATTGACATCCTCAGACACTCACAAGCACAGTCTCCTCCTGTCTGTGGAGCCGCTATGAGTCAGAAATGACTTGATGGTTGTAGGTATTTTTTTTTGCCGGTTTGTTTGGAAAGTGGAGGAGCTAAAATGTTGTTATTGTGCTTTGAGGTTGCAGCCCAGGTTTTCCAACTCCAGGTGACATCGTGTATATTCGGACAGCACTGTGCTCCAGAAGGTGGCCAAAGCTGTGACCTTTGAAGCCCATCCCCAGTCAGACCTATTTCCAAAGAACCTTTAGGTGGTAGGTTTGAAAGCCCAACACTTGGCTAGTAGTTGATTATGTTTGTGCTCTTTTACGAGCTCATTCATGCCACCCTAGAGTCGTCAAAATGTTCCCCAAAACCAAACCCACTGCTGTTCAGTCATTTCTGATCCATAGCGATCCTCTAGGACAAGGTAGAAAGATCCCTGTTGGTTTCCGACTTCTTAGCCCTTATGGAGTACAGAGCCTTTCTTTCTCCCATGGAGTGACCAGTGATTTTACACTGACACGCTTCTTGTAAGCAGCCCAACATGTCGCTAGCGCACCATCAAGGCAATGCCTGAAAAAGTTGTGTCTTCAAAAAATAAAAAACACTCAATGTAAAAAGTAAAGGGCACCTGAAAAAATAAGAGGTGATAAATAATGACAACCTTTAAGGTTTCATTATAAATGCATTATTGTTTTCAAAGCTTACAATATATGGCTTAGCAGAAGAGATGACTTTTCAATCTCACCAAATAAATTTTTATTTCATTAAATTTCCATTTCTAAATGTTTTTAGTCACTGATACAGCCCCTATGTTCTGCATATATTAAAAATTTTGTAAGTCCTTTTAAGAGTCTCTTGTGGGGCCTGGGGTGGGAATTGCAGCATCTACATGATTCTCTGATATGGCTCACCATCGTAGGGTGTGCATTCATTAAATCTGAAAAAAGGCAGATGAAAGATTCATTTGGAATGGGAGCTATCCAGGTTGGTCCAGGAGTTGCTGCTGAGACCTTTGAAGAGTGGAAGCACACCTCCGCCTAAGCAAGCACCAAGCGTGTCAGCATATGTTGTGTGAGAACACACATGATCTCTTGGTGAAACAGGAAACAGTCATTGATCACCTTCACTGGGCAAATCTAAATGATCCTATCTCATCCTTCATTACTTAGTTTGAGCACATACATGGATAGCTCATTTTTTATCCTGGTGCCTCTGTATGTTATTGCTAGATCTATTGCAATATTTAGTATTTCAAGTTGGAAATGGGAAGTGACATGTACACTCACCAGTTCATTGGAGATGATTTCAGAACACTGGAACTTGTAAAGTGTTCTCAGAAGTAAATACATTCACAGGTTAACCTGATGCCTTACAATTAGAAGAATGATGACCAATGGGATTATGCAAATTTTCTGAGGAGATGACTTTTCAGATTAGATATTGAATTCTGGAGTCTCTCCTTCCTTGCAGTGAAGAACACTTGAAACTGGCTTTAACGATTCATTTTGCAGTCTGAGAAACTTATCTTAGAAAAGGGGGCCTGACAGGTAACCCAGAGTGGAAAGAGAAAGAAATGAACAAACATATTCAGTCTTCCTGTGGGAATTGTTGGCCTAAAAAGTAATTTAAAGAGACAGCTTGCTTTCCCTTTATTCTTCAAAATCACCACAAAGTGATAATGACCTCAGGAGTCTGTGTGTGGCCCATTTGATGTTGTTTGGGCCTAAGGAAAAGCTAAAGGCTAAATGTATCTTAAATGGGCTAAGCCCAAGATAAACACATCTCTGAGGTCATTATTTCCATTGGTTGACAGCATGTATACAATATTAAAAGCATTGTAAAAACAATATACACTTGTCCAATGTTTTCCTTTCAAAGGTCATTTATCTATACCCAGTTTCTGAACACTGCACAAAGTAAAAGTGACTTTTATTTCAAAGAGGAAGCAATATTTAGACTAATAAGCAAACAGGTAAACAAACAGACTATTGTTTATAGAGTTAGAGACTTTAGTTCCATATGGGTAAATACTCTACACACAGATCTGCATAAATCAAGTCATAGAAGATAATGACAGGGTGTGGTGCATGTATTGCCCATGCAAAGACAGTTTGAAGAGACAGTTTTTGGCAGATTGTATAGTAATAAAAGATATCCTGCCTATTTCCAAAGTGGATTGGAGGAGTTGGTCCAATGCCCAATATGAAATGAACTAATATTTTATCCACATCTATATACATTCAAATTGTTTGGGGTTAAAAATAATTTTATATCATAACTGATGGGGTCTTTTAAAAATCAACAGATACTGGCTAAATTTAAATATGATTTTTTCAAACCAGTAGTTACATGTAAGTATAGTTCTAGAAGTCTACAAGCTTTAATCCTGCTATATACATCATAAGATTTGTTTGAAATCTCAACGTCAAGAAAAAATAGGTCAAAACAGAACTGTTTACTCATTTGTGTGGATTTTCTATTAGAGCGTATACTTCCACACACATCTCTCTCTGTATAAAACATTCGTGAAAAATGGAATTAAAAGATAAAAATAGAGCTAAGCCTCGGTGGCGTAAGCGGTTGAGTGCAGGACTGCCGCCCGCGGGCTTGGTGCTTCAAATTCAGGGGCGGCTCTCAGGAGCAGCACTGGGTAGCTCCCATGACCCCCAGAGGCAGTGATGCCTGCCCTCCGCCCACAAAAAAAAACAAATAAACAAACAAAAAGATAAAAATAAAATCATCATTTCATAACATAGGCTCCATGAAGTTCAAGAGACCTTTGTAAATGATAGCTTCAGTCATTTAGTTTATCCCTGAAGACTGGAAGGTCCTGGAAATTTAACCATGTCACTGTCTTTTCCACATTATTAATGGAAGCAAAGTGGTTGACCTGTGAAGGTTTTTTAAGATTGGGAAACCAAACGAAGTCAGAAGAACCAACTCACGACCATGGGTGGATGCCTAATGCTTCCCATTTAAGCTTGCCTAACATTGCCCTTGTCTGAGGGGTGGAATTCCTAGGAGCATTGTCACAGCAGAGGAAGAAGTCGCTGGCAAAACATTCCTAGGCCTTTTTCTGTTGAAGCTGTGGCTACCTTTCTCAAATAGTCTCCTAATAAGCAGATGTCATATTTCTTTCACGCTCCAGAAAGGCAACAAGCAAAATGCCTTGAATATGAAAAAAAGAAAAAAAAAAGCCCATTGAGTCCCCAAAAATCTGAGTGTCCTCCCTCACACCACACACACACACTCCCTTGGCTCTTGCAAACATTTGTTTTGTTGTGATCAGCTCACATGCACTTTAGGAAGCCATTGCTTTGATTGGGCTAGGTGGCAGAAGTGTGCTGCTAAAGCCATGTTTCACCTGTGACAATTCTTTGAAGACATCACTCTTCTTTTATGTACTTCTCCAGAAACATGAATGCATGCCCTTGTGTAAATTTCACCATGATTCATGGTGCTCTGATGGGGATCTTTTCAAACTTATGTCTTACTCTTCTTAGTGATGTAAATTAGATCCGGTTGAGACTGTGATCAGTTTATTTGGGTACAAATAGGGGGGAAAAAGAAATCTATGCAGTTTTTTTCTTTTAATATTATACATTTTCCATGAATTTTTTTAAAGCTCTAGTAAAGTACAGCTCTAACTACTTCAACTATTTACCTGGCTCAAAAACTCTTTTCAATTATCTTTACCATCCCTATTTTCTTGAGAAACTGGAGGATTATTCCAGCTTGTCTGTTGGGCATTTCCTGTTTGTGTCTTCTAACAAATTTCAGGAAATATATTGGTTTTGAAGATTTTTTTATTTGTAAGATACTACTTACACTAGTTCTATTTGCAACTGCAATTTTCTAGAACATAAAGGACCTCTTTTTCGCAAAGTGTGTATGTGAACTTTAGAATGAAGCTGAAATGATAAAGATTGAAATACCAAATACTAGAGAAGCTAGAACACCTGATGCTTTTATTAGTTGCCGGTGGAAATATAAAATGTTACAACCATTATGAAAAACTTCTTGGAAGTTTTCACTGAAGCAAGATGTATTCCTGCATTGCGCCTCTGCTGTTCTACTCCTGGGGGTGCTCCTCAAAGAGTTAAGTGGATATATCTACCGAAAGATGTGTACACGAAAGAGTGCAGCAGCCATAAGTAAAAACAAATTAATGTTATATGCATCAGCATTGGATGACTCCATAGATATCATAGCACACAAAATAATTTTGTATGAAAATATAGTCTGTATTATTCAAGAATTGAATTCCAACAGTAGAAAAATCTAAGCAGTAGAAGTAGCAGATAGCAGAATAGCAGTCACCTCTTCAGAGATGGAGCATAGATTGGGAAGTTGTGGAAGGGAAACTTATCCACTGATGGAGATGTGTGTATTGCTTTAGGTGATTATTTTTTGTTGCCAAAGAGTTGTCTCTACCTCATTATGTCTCCGGTTTCAGTGAGGGGACCAATTCATCTCATGGAGAGTGTTCCTGGGCTTCATTGACCTCCTGTGGAACCTAATGAAGCCCTGGTGATCGAGTGGTTTTGTGTTGGGTTGCAATCTGCATGGCCAGCAATATAGTCCAACAGCAGCTTCAAGGAAGAGAGACTGGAATTTCTACTCCCGCAACCAGTTAACAATCTCAGAAAACCACAGTGATCGCTGAGTCAGTATTGACTCAATGGCACTGAGAGCATGAGTCTACCAAAAAAATTATACATATATATGTGTGTGTGTGTGTTTTATGCTTTCACATAAAGATTAAGACAAAATGCATTCATTTTCTATGAAAAAATGTACAGAAATTTGTCACTGAAGGAGAAACCACATACACTTTCACTAGTAATGTTGCACTACTAAGTCAAAGTCCCCTTTTCCTTTGGCAGGATGAGGAAATGAGGTAGGGGTAAACAGGAATAAAGCTATTAATAGATAATGATATCACAAAGAATTTTTCAAATATTAATGGCAACCTGAAGACCCTAGATATCTAAGGTCTGGGGCTTGATCCACAAGGACATGGGTTTCTACTCTTTACCTACAGGGTCATCTTTACAGAAAGCTGTCAATGCAAGCCATTATGCCAAAGAGGACACTAGACTAGAAGACACTTTTTGAAAATCAGAAACATCAATCAGGAAAGAGAAATAGAAGAATTAGGTATGACTGAATTGGTAGAGCTCTTTCACTGGGTTGTCAAGACTGACCTTTTGGAAGCAAATTGCCAGGACTGTCTTATAAGGACCTTCTGAGTGGGTTCAAACTGCAAATCCTCCTGCGAGTAGCGAGCACTTAACAATTTGCACCACCCAAAGAGGCTGGAGAAAGTGAGATTGAAGAGGAAATGTAAGAATTCCTATATAGCTGTTGCACTTCTTCCGTATTTCTGCCTATACCCATGATTCCTTAAGGCTAGAAACCGTGGTCTTGTTACCCTACATCCCACAGGACCAGGTGGGATCGGACTGCCATGAGAAAGATGGGCTGCTTAAAACCAGCAGCAGTTCTGAGGGAGAAAGGCAGGGGAGGGAGGGGAAGACACAGGGAGCCGATACCAAGGGCTCACGTGGGAAAAGAATGCTTTGAAAATGACGATGGCCGCATGTGTGAAAATGTGCTTGACTCAGTGGATGAATATATGGATTGTGACAAGAGATGTAAGAGTCTCCCATAAAGGTACTTCATAATTTAAAAAAGAGTTAGGGTCTAGGAAAACTCACAGGAGTAGTTCTACCATGTCCTACAGGGTCACTATAGACAGTGATTATCAACCTGTGGGCTATGACCCCTTTGAGGGTTGAACAAACCTTTAAGAAGAGTTACCTAAGATCATCAGAAAACATATTTCTGATGGTCTTAAAAACTGAGACACCACTCCTTAGGCTGAGCCCTGGTGGCATAGTGGTTTTGCGTGGGACTGCGGCCCACTGGGATGGAGGTTCAAATCCAGCAGCAAGGCTGGGTCTCCTACTCCCACCACCAGAGGGCAGTGATGCCCCCAAAACAAACAAAAATAAAAGAACTGAGACACCACTCCTCTATCTGTCTCCAGGTGGATCCACCCACATGCAGGTACACCCACATAGGAGTACCGAATGTGAAGGCTGTTACCCAGGCTACACCCATGCTTCAATACAAACTTTAATTTATTTGTAGTTAGAAATAAATATTTCATAATACATAATTACATATTGTTTTTGTGATGCATCACTCTGCTTTAATTATGTTGAATCTGTAACAATGAACATACATCCAGCCTATCAGACATCTCTATGACGAGTCACAACAGTAACAAAATGTCAGCTGTGAGGTAGCAATGACAACAACTTGATGGTTGTGGTAGGGTCACCACAGCAAGAGGCACTGTATCAAGGGGTGGCTAAAGAGCGCTGCCTCGATAGCAGTGAGTTTGCTTGCTTGAGACACTGTCCCTCTGAGTCACCTAGACAAGCTGGCAGTGGGTGGCAGTCAATAGCATCTGCTGTTTCTGTGATAAGCAGTAACCTTTAGGTCTTCAGCATTAAAGGGAAAAGGGAACCTTTCCTATATGGTGGTTAAAAACACTGATGTTTGACCGGCCTACCCATACTTCAAAGACCACTGGTGGCACCGCGGTGAAGCACCGCTCAGTGGAGAAAGATATGGCCAGCTTCTCCAGCCAAGACTCCCACCTCGGAAGTGCTCTGAGACAGCCCTGCTCTTGCAGTATGCCTATGGGTAGGAATTGACTCAAAAATACTGGTCTGGGTTTGAGGAGCCTAATTGAATACATGAAATCAGAGTAAGAAGAAATGTTTCTTCTGAGCCCCGTTGGCGTAGTGGTTGAGTCCAGGACAACAGCAGCAAGGCTGGGCCTCCCATTCCCACCAGAGGGCAGTGATGCCAAAAAAAAATGTTTCTTTTACTCTTGATTTTTATCTCACCACCCTAACCCCCAACAAAGACCAAATTCCAAGTCCATCATCTTCATGATGAATCTTCTTTGGAATTTCAAAAGCTGGATTTCCATTTTCTTTCTCTGTTGGTCCCTTTCCTTTTCACTTGCGCCAGGCACTCTCCCTTTGTCCCCATCTGCTCCCATGCAGTGGGCCCCCTCCCAGACCAGGCTGATGGGGCACAGCCTGGGGAAAGGCCTTCAATATAGACACACATGCATATTTTCAAACACAACATCCATCCCCTTACAGTCGAAAACTTCTTTTTTTCAACAGGCGTATCCGGGTGGTTAAGAGCATGGCTTTGAAATCATGAAGTTACTGTTTGAAATCAGAGTCCTGCCTTTCAGAGTCTATAGTGTTAGGAATTGTCTCATTTTAGACCTTCCAGGAGAGTTCCTGCTGTTATCTACAAGAAAACAGGACGGCTGTAAGACCAAAGGGGAAAGTTCCAAAGTTACAATCATCAGCGTCCATGGCGTGGCATGTCCAGTCTCCTCCTCACCGCGGCTCCTGTGCTGGAATGCCTGTGATGCGAGTTGCCTTTGATGCAGACATGACAGCTCCAAGAGGTTACATAACTCGCCAAAGTCACTCTGCTTGAAAGTGGCGGTGCCAGGATGTTAGCCAAAGAAGATCTACGCTAATTTTAATGCACTTTAGGTAGTAAAACTGAAGGTCTGATGATTTAAGTAGCTTGTCCAGGGCACCAGTGCCAGTACATTTCAACAGCGAGCGCTCCTTCCACTGCACTATGTAGCTTCTCAGCATTGTGGAGCAAGGTTCCATATTCATCCGTGTGTGTGTGTGTTATATAATTTTACTGGGGGTTCCTACAACTCCTATCATGATCAATACACACATTAATTGTATATAGACAACAGTTGAACATTTGTTACCATCATCATTCTCGAAACAGCCTCCTTCTACGTAGGCCCCCATACCAGCTCCCCAGATTTCCCCTCCCTCCCCCATGAACACTTAACAATCTACAAATTGTCATTATTTTGTCATTATACACTGTCCGATGTGTCCCTTCACCCACTTCCCCATTGCCTGTACCCCAGAGAGTATGTCATATGTAGAGCCCTACAATAGGTTCCCCTTTTCTACTCCATCTTCCCTCCACCCTCCTGGCATCACCACGCTCACCCTCTTCCAGACAGCTAGCCAGATCCGTGCTGTGAACATAGGCAAGAATCAGGAATCATTAGCTTGGGGACAGGGCATTTAGAAATGGAAAAGAACACTCTGTGCACACATGAAGACTGAAGCGAAGCAACCCAGCAAAAACTGGATCTGAAACCTACTTCTTCTGATGCCACAAGGCACGTTCTTTCTTCTTTTCCCTACTATCCAATAGCTGTTTGTTTGTTTTGCCCTACTCCAGAGCCTAACAGAAGACAAACCTGAGGGAAGAACAGGTGGTGGCAGTCAGAATAGAGTGGGTGTACCAATTTCTTCAACTGTTAGAGAGAAGCAAGGGGTGCTGGCCCCGGCCCAAGCAGGGTCCCTGGAGACTTGTGTCGGCAGGAATCCCTGCATCTCCACATGCGGATAGGAGGGAAGTGCCTGGCAGATTCAATCATACAGTGACTCAAATGTCACAGCAGGACTATAGAAAAAGAATAATAGTAGACGCATCCCGGCCAATTTTCAACAGAAGGGCTCGGGATAAGGAAGCGTAAGAAAATTGCTGAAGAGAATGATAATGACAATAATAAAAACCAATAGCTACTACTTATTGAGTACTTATGTGTCTGGCACTGTGCTAGATATTTTAATATCAACCCAATGAAGTACAGTTATTATCCCCATTTTATGAAGAGGAAACTGAGGCGTGGAAAGGCTGAGGGAGTTGCCCAAGTTCGCCCAGCTCCTGATGGACAGAGTGTGGGCATGAATTCAGGTCTCTCTTGGGGAAGTCTGTTGTGGACCTTAACACGTACAGTAATAGCAACCATTTGGTGTTCAGTGTTTGAAGCACATCATCTCCTTTCTTCCTCACTAAAGCCTTGCCCAGTGTGTATCTGTTGCTCCATTTTACAGATGAAGTATAAAAGCTAGGAGAGAATATTCAGGTTTTACAATAAGCTAGTGATGGCAAAATTCAACCTCCTGGTTTTTATGCAATGGTGGGATTCAACCAGTTTCCACTGGTTCAAACTGGTATCTAATTTTCTGTTGAGTTTGACAAACTGGGGATTTCAATGGCACTTGTTATCAGAGTTCACTCTCAGGTGGACAACTGGGACACTGCTCAAGGGGGACACCACAGATTTGCAAAATTCACATGCAACAACCTGTTCACAGCACCCTCTGTCCATAGGTATAAAACAGTAGATGGAACAATGCTTGTAACCTTCACTTATTCATTTTATGAAACCCCTTTATATTTTTGATGAAATGTAAACTTTTGATTCCCTTGTGTTTGCTACTTCCCTAGACAGATATAGAACTTACAGAGACAAAATGCCAAGCGACTAGATGGTGACACTCTGTCACTCATTCCAGCTTTGTGTTGTTTTCCAAATTCTTACGAGATGTTATGAGTGAAGAATGCAATTCTTGAAAGTGTTCAAGGAGCTAAAAATACTGTCAGAACAATGGTTGTAAGTTCAGTGGAAGTGGAAAGGAGTTTGCACAAGATGAACATAATATGTTGAAAGAAGAGATGCGGGCTATTTCTAATATAGTGAACACAATGACTACCGTCTAATTGGACTACCTCTAAAGGAATGGGATCCTACTCCTACTGTGAAAGGATAAAACACAATGTCAATGATGTTCAGATAAAATCCAAGAATATTGCAAATGAGGATGCCAATCAAGAAGCAATATTAAAGTATATTTTAACAACAGTTTTATTTAATATTTTTCATTAATATTTTTAAATCCGTATAACATACTTTTGTTTAGCTATTTTATGGTTTTATTTAAGTATTATCTGTATGAAATATAAAATACTTTACAGTATATTTTTTGTAAGCTTAAAATAGTCATTGGGGCAGCAAAGTAGTTGTTAAATTATTTGAATCTGACCATGGGTTCTAAAGTGTCCTTGTGAGGATAGAAATAACTGCAAAGTTAACACACTTGGTCACTAGAATCTAGTTTGGGTGGCAGTTACACATTAGACCTATTGTGCATGACTAACTCCTACTAACTCTGATAAACTGCCTGTGTGTCAGGACTAAAGGCATTGAAAGAAAAGGATGAGTTTCTTTGAGCCACTTTCCCTGTGAATGGTGACCCTTCTCTTTCCACAACACACACCACCCCAAGCAATAGCAGCAGACCCAAGAAGTATGATTGGAACTCTTCAACAAGAAGTGCTCACTCCTTCCCACAGTCGCTTAATCTAACCATGCTTAATGAGAAGAAAACGCAGTAAAATTATAAAGGGTGAATAAATCTATTGATCTATGCAGGCTTGTTCTAGAAAATTATACTAGGAGAGCCAATGAAAATCCAGCCCTAAAATCTCAAAGACTCCTTGCTCTCCTTCTTCTTACATCTTCCATGTATGAATAATTCACTGAAAAGAAAATAAGCATAATACATATATGTGACCAAATGATGTTCCTCAGTCAGAAAAACAAAAAGCAAATTTAAAATATAAAATCCATTTTAATATCTCAGGTTGTCCATATCCATTTGGTGCCATAATACATTGGCACGATTATAGAGGTGCATCCCTCTCATCTATCAGTGGTTACAGAGGGAATCCCTACAACCTCTTTTGTTGCTACGTGTAATCCGTTATATTTTTGACTCTTTACAACTCCATGTAACAGAGTAAAACTACCCCACAGAGTTGTCTGCATTGTAGCTTGCTGACAGACCATTTTACCCTCAAATCAGCTGCTAAGAATTGATCCTACAGATTTACTTGCACAAATATAAAATACCTTTATATAACTATCTAGTACAGCCTTGCAAATGTACACTGGTAGGGAAATATTCAAAAATCAGCCTACACCCATACAATGCATTGACATAGAAGGAATGAAAAGTTCTTTATTATTAAGAAGAAATAGACTCCAAAACCTACTTTTTAATGAAGTATACAAGGTGCTAGACCAGCAGTTCTCAACCTGTTGGGGGGGGGGTGTCAAAAGACCCTTTCACAGGGGTGACCATTAGAAAGCACATATTTCTGATGGTCCTAGGAACTGAGGCACCACTCCTTTATCCATCTCCAAGTGGGTCTGCCCCCATGCATATTTGCCCACATAGGAGTCCTGGCATGATGACATCATCATGTCAACCCCATCACATACACCTCATACAAATACAGGTGTACTTGACAGGGTTAACACCATAATGTACTTATGTGGACCAGTCACATGTGTGCAGAGAGCAGCTGCTGTGTAGAAAGCAGCTACTGTGTTGAAAACAGCAGTATTTGAAGTAAAACAACACTTCATGAATTACAATGACTGGGTACAGATCAAATCATGTATTGTAAAATCAACTACTGCAAATATATATATGTGCTGATATATATGATATGTGCTGGTATACATTAAGTTACACATATAACTTAATATATGTAGATATATAAAGTTACCATGGGGAACTTAATCTGGATGCTGATTAGTCTTTTTATATTCAGCTGTAGCTACTGTGAATACTTCCCCCTTGTGATAGTAACAGGTGTGTAAACAAAAAACACAAAGAATGGTAAATCATAAGAAACTTTAATGAACTGTATTGACTTAACTATGCCATGTATCATCTTTTGTATTATTAAAGCTAGTGGTATATATTATTTTGTTAGCAAACTATCCTATGACAATGGATTGTGTTGAGAAGAATGCTAAGAAAAGAAAATATAGTGAGGATTTTTTACAATACAGTTTTACCTAAATAATTTCAGCAGGAATTGATAAACTGCAATGTGCTATTTGTTGTGAAGTCCTATTTGCCTAAACTAAAGGGCCATTTTGATAGCAAGCATCCAAGCTTTTGCTGCAAGGAAAGAAGCAAAGATGGACTCAAAAGAGCCAGACTTGACACTCGTGGCAAGTACTACCAACAAAATGTAGCAGCTGTTGAAGCTTGATATTTGGTAGCACTTAGAATCACCAGAACTATAAAACCTCACACCATCGCTGAGGATTTACTGTTGTCAGTAGCCAAAGATATTGTTTGAGACATGATTGGAGGCGAATTTGTTATGAAATTGAATGTAATTTCCTTATCTAATAACACCTTCTGGAGAAGAACAAATGACATGTCTGCTGATATTCTTGATCAATTAATCCAGGAAATTAAATCTGTTCCACTTCCAATATTTAGCATCCATCTTGACGAATGTACAGATGTTGAAAACTCTTCACAGTTTATGTAAGGTATATTAATGATGGTGACTTTAAAGATGAGCTTCTTTTTTGCAAACCTCTTGAAGTGACAACTACTGCATAGGATATACTTGACAAAGTTGGTTCATTTCTAAAAGAGCATAAGAACTTTTGGGAAAAGGTTTGCAGTGTTTGCACAAATGGTGCTGTGTGAGGATATTGATCTGTATTTCAATGTTTGGTACAGGATGAGTCACCAAACGTCATTGGAGCACACTGTATGATTCATTGGCAACTATTAGCAATGAAGACAGTGCCATGAGACTTACGGGAAGTAATGAAAAGCATCATAAGTTCTGTCAATTTTGTAAAGGCGAGCATGTTAAGCAATCGGCTGTTTTCACAGCTGTGCAACGAGTTGAGTGCACCAAATAATGCTCTGCTATTTCACACTGAAGTTGTTGAGAGGATAAATTTTAACACCTGTTTTTGAGCTTCATGATGACCTCATGAAAGATTTAATCAGAAAGAAAGATTGCGGTTCAAAGCAATTTTCAGTGATAAAAGTGAACTGCAGAAAATAGCTTACTGGGTTGACCTCTTTGCCATCTTGACTGAGTTAAATTGATCATTGCAAGGACCAAGTGCAACATTGCCTCAATTTGACTGAAAAGATCTGATCATTCCAAGTGAAACTTCCGCTTTAGCAAAAAAAAGGGGGGGGAATGAAAATAAAATTCACATATTTCCTACCTTATCTGTTTTCTTTGAGGAACATGGCATGGAACCAGACAAAATGATTACAATGATAATTTCTATGAAATGCTGGCACACAAAATTTCATCGTTCCTTTCAAATATACCTTAAACCCCATTTGCACTTGCCAGAAAGAAGCCCATTCACAGTTAAAGTTGAAGATGTTCCTGAGACAGGACAAGAGGAGTTCATTGAACTTATTAACAGTGATGCTTATTTCTTTACAACGGGAGTGACAAAATTCTGGATCAAGTGTTTGCAATCATATCCTGTTCTGTCTGAGATTGTGTTGTGCCTTCCTCCATTTCCAACAACATATCTTTGTGAAACAGGGTTTTATAGCTTGTTGTATATCAAGTTTAAACACAGAAGTAGACTTGTTGTGGAAGATGATCTTCGTTTTACTCTTGCAAAAACTGCTCTGAGAATTTCTGATCTTGTGAGAAAGAAGCTATCTCAACCTTCACAATGATATTGACTTTTTTATGCATACCATTGCAAAGTGTAGCAATGTGGTTTACTGTTGCTCTATTAAGACTGTTACCCATGCTACATCATGCTTCAAGAAAAACTTTCACTTATTTGTAACTGGAAATAAATATTTCATAATAAATAACTATATTGTCTTTGTGACTAATCACTATGCTTTGATTATGTTCAGGTAGTAACAATGAAAATACATCATGCATATCAGATATCTACAATGTGATTAATAACAGTAGCAAAATGACAGTTATAGAGTAGCAACAAAAATAATCTTAAGGAAAAAAATAATAATGTTAAGGTTGGGGGGGTTACCACAACATGAGGGACTGCATTAAAGGGTAGATGCATTAGAAATGTTGAGATCCACTGTGCTAGACAGTCAATGCTGGATGTAGTTGCTTAAGTGAAAACATAAGTGAAGAATAAAAATACATGTATTTCATTCCTTGCTTAACAACAGGATTAGGTCTTAAAGATCAACATGTAATGTAAAAGTCAGTGTTATATGAAAACAGAAGATGATCACATCAGATCACTATTACATAGCTGCCAAATTACATCATTAGATGATTTGACAAATTACATCATTACATGCCAGCCATATTGCCTTATTACATATCAACCCATGAATCATGACTCAGCCTAAGACATAGCTTTTACCATTACCCTTACCTTGCAATTCAGCATTCATTACTGCCACACATGCATCATTTATGCACAAAGTAATTGGATAAACTTTTTATGTTGTCATAAATGCAAAATTCCAGAAGACAAGATAGTCAATAAATAAGGAGTGAGTATACTTATATATGAATGAAACATCTTTGGAAACATACACAAGAAGGTATTAACTATTTGCTAGTCCTAAAAAGTGGAGTGAGTTTCAAGAGAACAGAATTTGAAGAACTTCATTTATTCCTTTTTAGCATTGGAATTTTAAAACATGTGACCATATCTCCAATTTACAATGTAAAACAATAACAATAATTTTAACTGTTTTTCTCACAATAGATGAGGTGCAACACTCTCACTCATCATCATTTAGAGAATTCTGACTCACCCTATAGGAAAGGGTAGAATCGCTTCTTTAGGTTTCTGAGACTGTCAATCTTTCCAGAAGTAGACATCCTCTGCTTTCTCTCACAGAGCAGCTAGTGATTTTAAATTGCTGACCTTGTAGTCAGCAATCCAAGACATAACCCACTAAGCCACCAGATCTTCTTATGACAAGGCAAGAAAGCACAATTATTTTCTTTATATGAATTTATCTCTCAATTGACTGATTGGCTATCAACATGGACACTTTTCTTAAATAAAAAATAACATAATATTGGAGGTCCTAGTTAATAACATGAGACAATGGAAGAACATCAGAAGTATCCAATTGGGACAGGAGGAGGTGAAATTATCATTATTTGCAGATGACATGATTCTGGACATTGAAAACTCCAAAAGTTCTACAATGACCAGACTTCTGACAGCAATAGAAGAACATAGAAGAGTGGCAAGATATAAGATCAACAAACAGAAGTCAATTGGTTTGCTATATACATCAGACAAGACCATGGAAGAGGAGATCAAGAAGGCAATACCATTCACAATAGCCAAGAACGAACTGAAATATCTAGGAATACATATAACCAGAAAAAACAAAAGACCTATATACAAGGAAAACTATAAGACCCTACTACAGGAAACCAAAAGCAAGCTCCACAAATGGAGGACTATTCCATGCTCATGAACTGGATACTCCATATAGTGAAACTGTCTATCCTACTCAGGATACTTTGTAAGTTTCATGGTATTCTGATTCAAACACCAACAGTCTTCTTCGAAGGTTTGAAAATCTGACCAACAATTTCATATGGAGAGTGCAGAAGCCCAGAATTAGTACAAAACTCCTCAAGAAAAGGGCATAGTTATGGAGCTTACTTTACCTGACTTTCACAACTACAATTCTGCCACAGTGGTCAAAACAGCATGGTACTGCTATAATGACAGATACACAGACCAATGGGAAAAAATAGAAAACCCAGAAATAAGGCCATTAGAATATAGACAACTGATCTTTGACAAGGACCCCAAAAGCATCAAGTGGGAGGACAACACCCTATTTAACCAGTGGTGCTGGAAACAATGGAAATTCACATATAGAAAAATAAAACAAATGTCTCCCTCACCCCATGCACAAGAACAAACTCAAAGTGGATCATGGACCTAGAAGTGAAACCGGAAACCATCAAGACCATTAGTGAAGGAATTGGGACAAACCTAAGGACCTTGGCCCAGGAAATACAAAGACTCACTGCAACAGGGCAGGGTACACACACAGGGGAACCTGATATTGACACACATTGGTTTACCAAGCTGCTCGCTGCTGATCCAAATATCAGCAATTCAAAAAACAGCAGCCACTGTGCAATAAAGCTTCTCTCTCTCTGCACAGGGGCAGTTCCCTGTCACAGAGGCTCACTATGAGTGGGAAGACTCAATGGAGCTGAGTTTTTATGCGTGGATACCAAGGGCTCAAAATGAAAGCAAATGTGTTGAGAATGATGAAGGCAACAATGATGTACAAATGTGCTTCATACAATGGATGGATGTCTGGACTGTGCTAAGAGTTCTATGAGCCTCCAGTAAAATGATTTTTTAAAATGAAAAAAAAATCCCTATGTGCATCAAAAGACTTTAACCAAGAGGATAATGATGCAATCCATAGACTGGGAGAGGATTCGGGGCAATGACACAACAGACATAGGGCTTATTACAAAAATCTACAATATCTTCCTTGCCTGCAAAAAGAGGAAAACAGGTAACTCTTTGAAGACGTGGGCAAACTGAAAAGAAGTTTCACTAGCGAGGAGACCCATATGGTCAATAAACATATGAGAAAATACACCCAATAATTAGCCATCAGAGATAGGCAAATCAAAACAACCATGAGATACCATCTAACACATTTGAGGCTAGCCCAAATGAGAAAATCAGAGAGCAACAAATGTTGGAGAGGATGTGGTAAGACAGGAACACTCCTACATTGCTGGTGGTCCTATAGATGTGTACTGCCACTATGGAAAGCAGTCTGGAGATCCTTTAAAAAGTTGGAAATTGAGCTAATTTATGACCCAGCTATCCCTCTACTGGGCATATATCCAGAAAAGGAAAGAAATAAACCGGGTCCAGTAGTATGCGCTTCAATGTTTATTACAAGGCAATTCACAATCTCCAAGAGTTGGAAACAATCTAAATTTCCAACAATAGAAGAGTGGATCAATAAACTCTGGCATATACACACAATGGAGTACTATATATCACTAAACAGCATTAATGAGCACATGAAACAGGTCTTTTCATGGGAAGAGTTGGAGAAAATTATGCTAAGCAAAGTCAGGCAATCACAAAAGGAGAAGTACAGCATGAGTCCCCTGAAGTAAGTTTAATTAGCACGGTAGGTTTAGAAGAGAAGCCTCCTATGTCATAACATTCTGGATGAAATACAGGGAATCAGGAGGAGGCTGAACCAAACCTAAGGAGGTACATGTTGGTCCAACATAGTAATGGGGAAAGAGGGATGGGTGAGGGAGAAAACGGAGGTTTGAAAGTGAAATGATAACAGGGGAAGCAGGACACTAATCCACCCAGGGCAGAGAGTACTGGTTTTGTCTCCAGAGGATCTGGAGAGGGCATACAAACTATGAGGACAGTTTGGCCACGTGGAAGAATACGTGAAAAGAGAGAGCTACAGGGTTGGCCCCAACCAGAGTCAAACTGACCCCTTCCTGGAAGTGGGTGTGGCAGAGAGCAGTACTGAACCTACAGGTTGGGAAGAGGGACTGGCAAGCCACACTCACACGGAGGCAGGTCAGGAGAGAGGAAGAGAAAGAGAGAACCTGACTGGACCCCACACTGGAACGGGGCTCTGAGGATGACTCCTCTGCAGGAAGCTAATGTGAAAGAGGATATTTCTGGGGTCACATGGTGGGAAGGTAGTACAGTCTGAACTCCCCAAAAGGAGCATACCAAGAAGGGAACATACCAGATTAGCAGCTGGAGCAAGGCAGAGCTACAGACCCCCTAAGGACCCCCCAACAGGGCGTTCCAGGCTGGGGTGGGGAGCAGCTCCTGGACAGCCTTGAAGGCCAGTGAACACACCCAGAATTTTTGTATATTTCTACTCTCTTTTATTTTTTTAATTTTAATTTTTTCTTATTTATCTACTGTTTTCATTTTTAAAAATAAGTTTGGGCTATGTCATAGTCAGTGTAGCCGCCTATATAGGAGAGTCACTGGAAGCATATTCAAAGAGAGAGCAGTGGGACAAACAGTCCCAGGGAGACCTGGGAGGTGAGGGCAGTGTGGGAAGGGGTTGGTGAGCTGGCTGGACCATGAAAAAGGAAACAACTGGATTTTGGGAGTCCATAACAAGGAGGATGTAGGGATCCAGAATGGGAGGCAAGGAGCTGGGGGGTAGAGGGAGGGTGTGGCAGAGCAACAGCAAACTAGCTAAGAGGCGGTACCAAGAGGCAGAAGTAAGGGGAAAGCGACAGTGAGGCAGGAGGAAGGTGAAAGGAAACAGAGATAGAACCAAGGAAGAAAAGCAATGGATAGAGGCACAAACATAGCAGTATACATATAAAAATACATTCATCCACAAAAATAGAGGCATTGGCCCATATACATATATTTATACAGCAGTACTAGGACTTTATACCTCTACTCATCCTCTCCCTCAATACAAGAGCACTTTGTTCTAACCAATCAGAAGTCTAAAGTGTTCACTTTCCTGACACAATTGATGAAGACAAAACAGGTGCACAAACAAATGTGGTGAAGAAGGTGGATGGCGCTCAGCTATAAAAAGATATAGCATCTGGGTTTTAAAGACTTGAAGTTACAAAAGCTCCCGTTCAGGAGAGAAGCAACAAGTCCACATGGAATAAGCACAACGCTGGTGCAATCATGAGGAGTCACAGGGACTGGGTGACAGGCATCAGCAGGCACATAGCAAATAAAAATATATTGTTGAGAACGAGGGGGGCTGGAGCAGAAACCCAAGACCCATCTGTAGACAGTGGAACAATCTCCCCACAGAGGGGCCACAGAAAAGGGATGAGTCACCAGGGTGCAATAAAGCATTGACGGAGCATAGTATGTTCCTCTGGTTCCTTGAGACTTCCTCATTCCCCACTACTATGACCCCAAGCAGCTTCTCAATTCAGACTAGACTGAAACATGAACACAGGTATAGAAAGGGATGGGAGCTCAGGAGATAGTAATCCAGGAAGAGGAGTTGGACTAGTGATACCAGAAGGGTAGAGGGAAGGGTGGGGAGAGGAAACGCAAAATAGTGAACTGATAGCAGTGATCAGGGGGACGAACAATAGAAAACATGGCAGAAGGGAGACAGTGGTTGGTGTGAGAGATGAAAACAATAACAGTGTACGATCTATCGGGGGATTCTTAGGGTGTGGGGGGAGAGCTGATACCAAGGGCTCAATAGAAAGGAAAGGAATAGAAAAGAATGAAGGCAATATATGTGCAGACATGCCTGATTCAACTGATGTACAAATTGTGATAAGGGTTGTACAAGCCCCAAATAAAATGATTTTAAAAATAAATAAATAACATAATGGATTTTCTTTCTTGTTCATAACAGAATATTTTAGATTGTTATCAAAAAATGTCTAATACATGTCTCAGAAAGCTAAACCAGCTATCTCTTATTCAGTTAAAGGTAAAGTTGCCTTGTTTTCTATGTGACAACAAGTATTTTATTTGTCTGTTTATTTTGTTTCTAGAACCATTTACAGTCCAGGTCAATTTCTCCTTAGGCACGGTGGTTTTTGAAACCAAACAATATGTGGAAACACACAAGA